>WBNQ01042898.1:34701-58247 GCA_013401375.1 Spizella passerina | reverse complement strand
GAGGATTAGAATCTAGAATCTAAAGAATTTCACAGAAAAGATTCATTGAGTCCTTTCCTACCTGTTCAATACAATGACTTAATATCCAGAGGCCCACAATTTTTCATACACATCTGAAGAAATCCTGAACATCACACATCCAGACCTAAAATCCTAACACCAGCACAGCTTTGACAGAAACAGAAAACCACAGGAAATCCCAAGACATCTGCAGTGCTTAAAAAAATCTTTAAAACCTGCTAAGGAACCACACTTCAATTAGCAAAATACCAGGAGAATGCCAGATTCAACTGATTTGTCAATCACTTGACAGCACTGAAGAACTGACAGACAATTCCATGGGAAAGGAGTGACTGGGTGCTTCTCAAAAGAACCATGAAGGGAGCAAACTGTTCTGAGGTGCAGTACAAAGGCCATTGCAGCACCCCTTGGGCCACAGGCTGTGAGTAACAAGGCAGTTCTGCTTGTCAGAAGGGGTGAAAAGGAAAGCCCTGCATGCAGGGACTGTATCAGAACACACATAAAAGCTTTAGCTCAGAAGTCAAGTGCCTCTGACCAGATTTACAGGAAAGGGAAATGGAATGGATTGTAGTGCTGTTACTGCAGCTGGAAGCAGGTGAGTTACAGCTGAGAACATGAGCTACTACACAGGATCACACCAAAATCCCATTTAGCTCAGCAGCCTCCAGCAGCTATGGACACACAGGACTGAGAGAGGGTGTGGGAGGTGTTGCTGTGTATTTTATGGGTGTATTTTTCTTCCCCCAAATCCTTCCAGTTTCCAGCAACACATGGCTTAAAGATTTCCCAGATGCATTGGCATCTGTGTACTTAATAGCCCTTAATGAGCTTTTCTAGCATGAATTTGTCTTATTGTTTGAGCCATGGAAAGGACTGGCATGCACAGCATTCTGTGGCAGGGAGTTCCAGAGGGTAATTGTGTGCTGTGTCAAAAAGTGCTTCCTCTACAACCCACTATCTGATGGTTTTGATAATACCATTTCATTTGGTGAAGAAGACTATAATACTGAGTGTTGTTTTCTTCAGTTTACGAGCATAATTGTACTGTGTGCTTCATAAGAGGCAGCAAAGCATATAATCAATAGGTCCTAAGTGAGGAAACAAATTATCCACAAGTACTTAAAAGACAAATTAGATGAGCTAAAGTCATAAACTGACTAAATTACTCCTAACCTACTTTTAAAGAAAGCAAGCTGAATATCTACTTAAACTCTGAAGACATCTCTTTGATAAACAAAATTAGGCTGATCAGCCTATAGAAATTAAAGGGAAAAAGAAATTGTTAGAACAACATTGAGAAAAATGGGGAGACACTTCAGGCAAAAGCCACTGAAGTTTTATAAAAAAACTCGAGTAATTTCACACCAAGCTCATTTCTCATGAGAGGGTTCTTGACTTGACCAATAGGTACAAGCACAAGATGTCACATACCTTGATTTGAAACCTTTATGACACGGCCCCCAAAAATGAACCCACAGATGAACAAAAAAATGATGCTGAGATGAAGTTACTGCAAGGTATCTGTGCAATCTGTGAGTTTGTCAGTTCAAGTGCCATAAAGAGGGGAAAAAAATCTGCTGTTCAGGGATGCAGATCTCATTCTGGGATATATTAACCAGGGTGATGACATGACAGCACATCCTCATTCGGAACACAGAGTTCAGATTCAGTTGCTGAACTTTGGAAAGGATGCAGCCAAGCTGGACAGAGTCCAGAACAAAGCACGGAGTGCTGTGAGCCTGGCTGCACAGGAAGGCTCAAATAATGGAGCATGTCACATTTAAAACAGGGGAGAATGAATGGGGGGTATGCAGCCTTATGTCACTGAGGGTATTTTAAGATATAAAAAGTTGATCACCCATATAATTGCAACAAATCTTCTCTACAATCATTGAAGGTGAGACAAGTAAAAGTTAACTTTCACATAACAGAAACTTTAATCCAAGTATTCTGTAAAAAGTAGCAGAATATACGAAGAAAACACTCTGGAAGTCTAGAAATGTCTATCAGCAAGGTTTAAAAAGCAGATTTGCCCACCTGCTGGAATAATCTCTATCTACCAGATCCTGCTTTGAAGCACAATGCTACACTTTGTGCACAGAGCCCAAACATCCTTCAGGATCTGTATTCTCACTGGCACATTTTACAGCAAGATCATTCCTTGCTAGGAGTCAGGCTCTTACTTTCCCAAGGCACACTGCTTCCAGCTCCTACTAACAGCAGCTGAAAGTGGCTGAAGCACAGCACAGCTTCCTCCACACCCTGCAAGGAATGGCTTCCACCTGCCCCAAGGCAGCCGTAGCCATACAAAGCAAACAGTCAAAAATTCTTCTCATTTTTTGTGTATTGTTATTTGGCAAAGCCCTTGGACACAGTGAAAGGTCCTGCAGTACAGTAAAGCCTGTGGAGTATCAGTGTCAAGGGGGAAAAAAACAACTATACAACAGGAGTTTTTCTCAGGACATTCCCTTGAATGTACCTGAAGTGCAGCTCAGCATCACAAGACTCACTGAAATTGTGAGGAAAAAAGGTGGTAGTGGACTAACAGATATGATCTGTCCTTTTCCAGAACCCCTAAATCCACACTGGATTCCCAATGGATTCTCTTCAGGGAGGCTGAGGCAAAGAGAAACCAACACAGTGCACCAGAATGCCAGGTCTGTTGCATCTGAATTACCTGTACTGATCCAAAAAGGATAAAGATCNCACCACTACCCCAAAAAGAGTGGTAGTGAACTGTGGCATTAACCAAGGATCTGTCTGATCCAAAGGCAAAAAAAAAAATAAAATATAAACCACAGTGTGATCCACCAAGAATAAGAAGAACTCACTATCCCTCAAAGCTGTAACTCAGTAAAACATGCCCAGATACAGAAGGTGAAGTACTGAAGTTGTAGCAACAGATCTGAGGCACTGCCACAGCTTGTTATTAGTGCAGTTCCAATTAGCACAGCTCACTTCAGGTACAAGCAGCACCTCTGCCATGGTAGCACAACTGTCCTAGCACATTATTCACACTTAGAAACTAAAGCAGTTACTCATGGCTGAGAATAGATACCCAGTCCAATTACCAGAGACAAGCACTGAGAGAAGGACTGGCTTTAAGAAGCTGCTCTGTGCCTATTCAGTCAATGCAACAAGGCAAATTGCTTCCAAAAAACCCCAAGACCTAGTTTTAGCTTTGAATTAGGTGTCCTTAAATTGCTGCAACTGTATTTCATGGCAGGTTAATTCTTATACCCCATGTCTGGCAGTGTCATTACAGACTGGGTTTTGGAAGCTAGAATTGCCAAGAACAGTGTTTTTGTTTGCCCTCACCCTTGGGTTAGTGCAACTGATTCCATGCATTGGGAGAATACACTTCTCTCAAGCAGATGTATGGATACCTCTTTTAACAAAGAAACCAAAATATGTGTACAAATTATTCCCCATATATAACAGCTTTTATGGCTACTAACATTCATGTGAGATGAAGATATCAAGGCATACATTTCTCCCATCTCAACTCAACCTGCTGTGACAGATTTGGCAGAGTAAGTCCAGATGTGAACATCTATAATTTCTATGGAAATACTCATGAAATCAAGACAGCATCTTGCTTTTCATTTAAAAAAATTAATTTGGTTTAGAGGCCTGCAGTTGTCAAAGATAACTGCAAGCATCACTATATAGGTAAGAGAAGCTGAGAAATCTGGCAAAATTAAACTGAAGTGACACCAGCTGACTGGGAGGGATCCCACATACAGAACTTTAAGACCTTTTCAGCACATGGCAATTGATGTCCATCTCCTGGTCATGCCTAAACTGACAAGCAGTTCCCAGCAAGCAGTGCCAGCACAGACACACAGGATGCAGGACCAGCCAGGAGTCAGCCAAACCAGCTGTGAGCAGTCAGCAAAGGCTAAAGCCAGCCCAAGTGTTTGTCCCCATTATCACATCCCTGGGTTTGTTTGAATTCCACAGATGCAATACAAAGGTTATATTTAGTAACTATTGCAGTCTGACACTGACAAGCTTAAGAGCCTGGTATTTTTACAACCAAGTAGGAAGAAACCTATGGGCCTGTCATAAGAAGCACTGTCACACTTCTTTCCTTTGCAATGCCATTACAAAAACCCAAAATATCAAAGCCAACCCTGACCTTTCTTGCCATGTCTCTAGGAGAACAGGCCCAGGAAAGTGATAAATGAAGAGGCAGTTAGGTCTTTAGTTGCTTCTGTTTCAGGGTCCAGTGAAGGTCCAGTGTGCCTCAAAATACATCTCCACCTTTCTCAGAACTGGCATAATAGAAATTCTTTGTCTACACAAAGTTGTCTACCCCTTTCTTCTCATTAGGCCATCACAGCTTCTGCATCGTCTAAACTTTTATAACAAAACTACTGAAGCAAGAAGATCATTTCTCCAGGAGCATGTTCCAGCAATTAAGCAGAATTTCCTTCATGTTCAGTTTACAGTGACCCCTTCTCAAATTCAGAAACTGAAATTATGCCTGTATTTAAGAGGTCATATTGTCCAGCCTGTTACTCCACACATGCCAGTTGCCAGCTTTATTGGACATGCCACCTACTACACTGCTGGAAATAAAATCATACAGGGATCTGTGGCATCCCAATCAAATTTGTCAGTACACAATTCACTGTCTTCATGCACAAACTCAAGACAAATGAAAGGCTCTGTGAACTGCTGATTCCCAGGTCTGATGGGAATTGCCTAAGCCTACAGCTAACTTTTACTCCATCTATAAATTACTGCATTACAGAGTAGGAAGGGATTCCAATTCTGGCTGATGCATCATCACATGGGTTATCACATGGCAGGATCTAGGATCTTGGACTAAGGGAATTGATGTCATTTTCTGACACAGCAGACCTGGAATGAGACTGTACAGACTGATTTATATATGGCTTTGTTATTTAATACTGATTTTTTCAAATGTCTAGTTTCATGCCTGCTAAGAATAAAACCCAAGGAAATATGATTGACTATTACCTGTTAACCTGGAAACTAGTGGTAGAGCAATAGGCAAAATTAACTTGCAGTTCTGTGTAAGATTAAGTTGTAGTTCTCTAGCAAAGTACTACTTCCACTGTAATTCTCTAAAATTCAACCAGCTTTTATAAAACAAACAACATACACTAACTTCCTGAGTCCAAATGATGTACTTAACCTCTCCCACCCTGAGCCTTCACAACTTTTTTCTAGAACAGATCAGAAACAGTTAAAGAACTAAATTTCATCACAGTTGTTTTGTGTTTTAACTAGCAACACAAGCTGAAGGATACAGTGTCATACTAACAGTAAGTATTTTCAGTAGAAACAACAAAAAAAGAACCTGCATTTGAATTGCCTCCAGGTGCCAGAAAGCTCACAAAGTAGCACAAAACCATGAGTGTGTCTGAGGTATACAGATAAATACAGGTTTTGCCACTTACTCTTTCACAGAAAACTGCCACATTAGAAGAAAACTATCAGGGAGGGCAGAGGGAAGGAGACAGAAACCCTAATTCCATATTTAAGGGAAGACAGATATTCAAATTTCCAAGCAAGCGCGTTTACCAGTGTGCTCTTTCCTCAATTAAAAATGGATGTTTTTCAAATGGCTGGGATGATAAAAAAAATATGGAAGGAACCATACCTGCACTTTCTAGGCTTAGCCTGTCAGTACAAAGTGTCCTGTTGAGTTCACTCCTGATTCACCCTGCTAATTGGGAAGAATGCAGAAGTGCATCCTACTCCCTCAGTTACTCACTCACGATTTAAATGGCCACACACTCATACTCACTAATGCAAGCACAGCTTTGTTTATGGTGACATTTGTTACTCATCTAATTAAGGTGGAATAAGCTGAGACCTTTATTCAGGAGTGTCAACAAAGAGATTAAGCAAAGGCTGTGTGCAGAACCACCACTATCCCTAAGTTTCTTTATGAGCTATTTAAGAAAGCAAGGGCAGAGCAGCCCTTACTGCCATTCCTGGTTCTCTGGGAGGAAGGGCTGGAGAGAAGCACTCAGAGACAATCAGACCAGAATAACAAGCTGTTGTACCAAAGCTGAGAAGTTATTTCTGGCCTTTGAGTTTAACAACTAAGACAACACCAGCAACCACTTAGGATTAGAAATGGCAGAAATCAATCTTAATAACACAAAAATGGTGTGATATGGAACAGAGCTATTAATATAATCTCTATCACTAAGCACAAGGCTCATTAAACACTTACCAAGGCAAGATTCCTGCACCTAGCTTGGCTGCCATGGTTCTCCACATTGCCAGCCCTTTCCATGCTCCCATGAGTGTGCTCTGGAGAGATTTCAGATGCCATTTCAGGAGGATCCACCAGGAGATTCCTAGGCATCACACCTTCTTGACCTATGGATCCGGACGCAGCACAGAATGCCGTGGGTGTGTTACGTGGGGCTGCTCGCTTTATTCATGTCTGGAAACAGAGAACAATGTGGCATGGGGTTAAATATGCTGCTTAAAACACCTGAAAAGGAATGGAAAATAAATGGTAAAAAAAATCCCACACAAGTTAATAAAGGGCATAGCTTTATGTCCTGAAACGCATCTACTGCTTTATGGGCATCTTTTAAAACACTGGTTTTGATCAAAAAGATAACTAAAACTCAACATAGAAAGGTTCTGTACCCCATCTCTTGTGCTTCCAAACCAGATGTCTATGGACAGTTGGAAGCAAGGATCCTGCATATATCCTTGTCCTACAAATTCAGTTTGTGTTTTCCATTATGGCACATCATTAACAGTAATAAAATCCCACTGACTGAGATACCAACTGGCACAGCTCAAGTACTTTATCTTTATTTGGTTTTAAACACGAATTCTATTTATGGGATCA
The DNA here is from genome assembly GCA_013401375.1 of Spizella passerina. NCBI lineage: Eukaryota > Metazoa > Chordata > Aves > Passeriformes > Passerellidae > Spizella > Spizella passerina. The sequence continues at coordinate 51,373 of WBNQ01042898.1, read as the reverse complement.
CATGAGGGAAACAGAACCCCATTCATTTCCTAACACTGCTGCAGTTAACTCATGCTACTGAAGCAGCTCTATGCCACCTGCTTCTGGTGAAAGATCCATGAGCAGAACTTGGTGCCATTTTTGCATCAACACATTACAAATTGTGCTTTAAAGCTTCAAGAGCTTTTATTTCACTCAGCCATGAAGAAACAGTACTTGTACATTTGGAAGACACTTACTGAAACAGACATATGCACCAGCATTCACTAGAAGAAAAGTCCCCAGTTTTTTAAGCTTTCCCAATGCCCAGTTCTGCAAAACCTCTGAATTGTCATCATCTCCCAAAACACTCTGGCAGACGTTTTTCTTTGATTCTCAAGGACACAAACACAAAAGTCACCTTAGTGCACTAACAGCATGAGCAGGGGCAGGTAAAACATAGAACCTAGCTCATTTCTGGCTGCAATATATTAAAGCACCCTTGGCAATGAGAAATTGCCTTGCTTGCTAACAGTCCATCTTTGCACCCAGCCTGCCTGTGACCCGTGGCCAGCAGTGACACATCCCTCAAAACAGCTGGCTCTGAGGTGCCAAATGCAGCCAGCTGGGAAATGGACACCATTCCCCTGACACTGCACAAATTAAATGAGATGCTCCTGCTTCCCAAGTGCTTCTCCCTTTATTATGGCACCAGAGGCGACACGAGAAGCAAAGTCAAGCCTGCATTTCCAATTCAATCGGATTACTTCTCCTTGCTCCCCACAGCTGTGGGCTGAGGGCTGAGAAACCAGAGCCTTCTGGTAAGCTGATTAGTGTTTCATAGCAGTGAGATAACATCTGCCAATAGTGAGCAACAATTCCATCCCGCCGATCCCTCCTCCCAGGAGAGGCTATGACATTACCGGAGGTGCCTCGCCTGTGCCGCAGCACCAGCGCGTCCTGTGGGAAAGCTCCCACACAATGCAGCCAGGCTGCAGTCCAGCAAGCCTTGGAAGCACATCCACAACCCACAGCACTGGGCTGCCACAACAAAAACATCTCACAGCCCTTCTTATGAGCATCAGGTCTAATGATCAATTTTAGCTTTACTGCTATACAAAAAGAACGTTCTTCCTTTTTTTTTTTCTTTAGCTATCAGTGATACAATGCATCCTCAGGATAATGGGCTTTAAGTGATGCCCAGAGATGCTCATGGTCCTGGTTTTGAAACCCTCAGGATAGGCAGGCACAGGAGCACTGAGGCAGCTGCAGAAAGCTAAACAGGAAAACAGCAGCAGCCCAAGCATGGAACAGCAGCAGCTCCATCTACAACAAACCCCGTGGTGCTGAAAAGCCACACACAAACACATCCACACAAGAAAATATATGGAATTTTTGGAAGCCAACATTATCAGTGAAAATCCTGACTCCTCTGAAATCCTACACTTCAACAAATATACATCAATTTTTAGAAGGCAGGTCTATCAGAGGATCTTGACACTGCTGAAATTAACAGAAAATTCCCACTGACTTCAGATTCCATCCTATGACTGTCAAGGTGATGTTTATTTCAGATGGATAAGAGAGACCAGCAAGAGGTGAGTATTTCTACTGACATCCAACATATGGCAAATGTTAATCCTCTTCAGCAATTTTAAGTTGCAGCATCAAGTTTTTTATCCAGGTGTCCCCAGTATAAACTGAATATGCCATGTTTGTTCAGTCCCTCAGAGATGCCACAGACAACTGTGAGATTTCTAGAATTACACTCAAAACTACGAACATTTTATGGACTGTATTATGAGAGGTCACTGCTGCAGATTACAATAGATATCACAAATAAAACCCACATTTAAAGACTAACCAGGAGAAGACATTAATTGATGTTACCATGAAACAAATGAAGAGGCCCAGATTTTGAGGGAGAAGTATTTAAGAGTATTTTTCTGCTTTCTTTAACAGAAATACCTCAGTTTAACCAGGACTAAGTTCATGGTAGCCTATCTGCATTCAGGACAGCAGGAACACCCAGATTCAGCAGTAACAAACATTAAAGCCACGAATTATAAATAACAACAAACACTTCTGCTCCCAGCAAGCTCCCATTACTCATTCTGGAGCTGCAGTTCAGAGGTTTCACAAAGCTCCTGAACAATGACTAAAGGCACTGAGTGCAACTGGTTCAGAGAGCCACCCACACAAGAGCCAGTATCAAACATTGCAGCACTGGTCCTGCTTTTGTGTTAGAAGCTCTGGCTTCTTTGGGAGTTTTACTCATTTCAGAAAAGCTTGAGAGCTGTGCAATGCTCTGTGAGCCTGCAGAAAAGGTGTGGGGGAAGATTTTTTCCCCTTCTACCTTTTACATCACCTTTACCACATCAAAGGTACATGCCAATAAAATCATAATCCACTCATATATGTTATTTCTTCTCCCCTTTGCTGTTTCTTTATGCTTTGAGAAACTCCTGTACCTTTGCACAGTGTCTAGAGCAGCTAGAGCTGATGTGAGGCTGCCCAGCACTGCTGCAATACATACAGCATGTTTTACAGACAAATTCCTCTCCTAACCGTGCTAAACACTAAAGTCCCTTCACTCTCTGTATGCCATCTCTATTAAGGGAAAGGCTTTATAAGTTTAAGATAGTCAAGAAATAGTGAATTTCTAGAAACAGTCAAGGTTCTAGTGAATTTCCAGACCCCCCTGTTTCAGTAGGATTGCCAAGGTAACAAGCAGGGTTCAAAATTAAGGTAACCTTGCCCAGAGAGAGGGAACAGCAGGACAACAGGCAGCTGTTCCTCCTGACCTTCAGAGATGCATTAAATATGAAAGTTGCTCACAATGGGATTTGTTGTTCAGTCACTGTAGCTGAGTATTTTTTAGCTTGGCTTAAGAGATGTGTGCCTGTACCATTAGGGATTAATAATAAAAAAATATCAGATCTTGACACAGGAGCACAGAAGTGTGACAGGAACTGTACTATTTGGAGAGAGGATCCCAGATATTAAACCAGAAATGCATCTTAGGGCAGACGTGATTGTATCATCTGAAGTGATCACTTCTTGGTCACACTACAGATAGCTTTCATGAGATACTTAAAACAATACAAGTCACATACCATAGGTGTTTTTCAGAGAGTAGAAGGAGGAAATTGAAAGGTTCTGAAGTTAGCACTGAATTCACCTCCAAAGATTTAATTTTGCTTTGACAGAGGGAAATAATTCAGAGAGAATGTATTAAGTTCCCATCAAAGATAAGGTGTGGTCTGTCCTTTCAAAAAGGATATTTTTACAGTTTTGCTGACTAAGGTTGCTTCTCCACTGAAGCTCAATGTTAGCATTTACAAGGGACTGTTTCTATAGTAGCAGGAGATTGAGAGAATTTTTTATTAACAATCTTGTTTGAAGACTAGCTTAATAGGCAAAAAGATCAATCCCACAAAAGTGCAAGACATTTAAATGCTAAAAATCAACTGCTACGTAAGCCAGGAGCCAAGAGTCAGCAGACAGCACCAGGCCATTAACTGCACAATATACTTAAGGTGAGTTGACAATTTTTAGAAAATTATCATGCATTTTTAAAAGGGCACAAGATCAGCCTGTCCCTTTCACTATACATACAATTTCTAGAACACTCTCTGCATGAAACATTTCTGAAGATACACTTCTAAGCCTCGTTGCACTCTGAGCATCACACAGACTTTGCCTTTGTTCTTAACAAACTCTTTCTCAGTGATTCAACTGAAACAGAAGTGGCCAGTGAACTGCAAGGTTGGTTTAATCTGTCAGTGTGCACAGACACAGCAATGCACACACCCAGCTCTGCACACACTGTCAGTCACCAGCACTCCATGGTGCTGGCTGAGTTTGGAGAGTTAAGCATCTGGAAAAAAACATCTGGAAACACTCTGTGGTTATTAGAAGTGATACCATGGGATGGGTTTTATAAAAATGATGGTACAGGAGCAGACTGGAGACCTTTATCAGCCTCTGACAGTTGGCAGCAGAGCAGTAAAACAAGGCAAAGGAGAGCAGGGATTCATTCAGATTCCAGCGTGCTGTGGTCAGGAGACCACAGGGCTTCCCAAAACAGCTCAGGTATTTGTGCCTAATAACCTCATGGATTTTGCCTTGCATTAAGTGCTCCTGCAACATACCTGTGAACCAGCTGGACAAGACCAGAGCTGAACAAAAGCAGCTGGCACATGACATGTCTTCAATGAGCCACTGCTGCTCCAAACTCCTCCAAACTAACTGATGGTTAGGTATGGTGGACACATTTCCTCCTTCTGAACAGGGCTACCAGCAAGTGAATTCTCCTTACCTCCTTCAGGATGTGAAATAGTGAGGAAATCCCTGAGCTTTAGGGGTAACCCCACTCTTGTGATATACAGTAAGAGTGAGGCTTTCTGGTAAAAGAACAGACTAAGAATGGACTAAGTAACAGCACTGCCTACAGAGGCCAAACCTCACAGGCAGGTTGACTGATTCCAGGAGCACACAGGATAAACTGATGAGGTTTTGCTGAACACATGAAAATCCCACAGAATCAGACACTAAATTTATAAGCTGTTCTTACAGAATGAAACAAAACAAAACAGAAGTAAACCAAAACTGGCCAGCATGGGTAAATTCTGACTTCTCCATATCATAAGTGTAGAAGCTTGTGATAACACTGAGTATGATTCACAGCTTTGATCTGCTCATGAAAAATCCCATGTGTTCAAAACAGTCATGGCTACTTAACATCCAGTAACCCAGAAACATTCCTGTCCTTGTTTAGAGGGGACTGTCACTACAGTATGCCCAAATAGAAATGTTGACCATTAATGGAAAAAGAACAACAAAAAAAAATAATACACACATGAAGAATCCATGACAGTAAGGTCTTCTAAATGACAGCCAGGCCAACAGCATTTTTATAGACACTTCCTTGGGCATCAATATTGATTTGCAGAACAGGTGACAAGTGGGACTGAACAATGTTTAGCCAAGTGTGAACTCAGGGGGCTCTCATGGCAGCCCGTGACAGATATGCAACTACATCAAAGTAATTAGAGTGACAAAAACCATGCAAGTCTCCCAGAATTCAATGTTTGTAACCCCAATATTTTGTTTTAAACTTTCTGGTTTCTGTGGCACACTTGTGACAATTCAAACTTTCCTTTACAGGCTGGGGAGCTACAAAATCCGTTAGTTTTGGAGCTAAAAACAAAGATTCTCTCAGTCCTCTAAATCTGGAAGTTGGAGCCTCAAGAAACACACTGAATGTCATTCATACAACTCGCACCAGAATTTGTGAGAGCTGCCAACAGTGAAATAACTAATCCTGTGTACATACATTTTTGAAAGAACTAGATGGGCAAGGCACCAATTCAGTAAAACTGAAATCTGTCTGACTTCACTAGGACATTCCATCACACGCTTAAATGGTTCCATGTATTGGATCTCAAATTAAATGTAGCAACTACTTAAAAAGAAAGGAAACCATCACAAAGCAACATTTTCATCACCCAAGTAATAATTCAATTACTACACTGAATTCTCCAAATCATGCTTTGCTCAGAAACAATGTCTAAGGTCACACCTTTGACCACATTAATCCAAGCCTGATGATACCAGAAAACGAGGAATCCATACTGTGCTTCATTCTTAACTGGTCTTTCCAGACCATCCTTTTCACTGTTCTGAGACCCTATGGTTCAGAGACTTTGTTACATACAACCAAGGCAGCACAAGAGCACAGCTCAGCACCACCTCATACTGCTCTCTGCAGTGTTTGGGAAATGCTCCTTCTTCCAAGGCAGTGGAACACCAGGGCAGGATTTGATGATGCACATTGGTCCACCCTCAGGATGGGAAAAGATGTGCCCACACATCTTTGCCTTTTCCTTGCAAATAAACTCTGTTCCCAGTTCACTACATCAGCAACAGCATCAGCTGAACCTTGCTGCCTGAAATGAAGGCCAGTGACAAAGGCTCCTACACAACCTTGTGGATTAAACCACCAAAGATCCCTGAAGTGCTCACATTTCCCACTCATTTAGAGTGACAGCATCGCTTCCTGCCCCAACTAAAAATAAAACTCCAGCCAGTGCCAAGCAGTTACCTCTCTGTAGATTAAGGTCTTACCTAAGGGCAGTGATAAGGCTCTCCCTGGGACTCTCTAGGTGAGATTTGATGACCAGCAGCTGCTCAGTGGGAGGACTACATGTGATACCCAGAGCTGCCACTCCAGTCTTACATGGGGCTTTAAACACATCCAGGTGATGGCTGAGCTCTGCTCTGACTTCAATTTGCCTTATGCAAATTTCAGCAAGGAAAGAGTCCCATTCTTTTCAAGTTACTCTTTTTAAATCTCCCCTGTTAACATCAGGGTGGTGCTATCTGTGACAGCCAACACTTTAGGACCATGAAGTGCACATAAACAATTTCAGGCACAGACGCCTCTGTAATTAGTCAACTTCTGTCTTGTTACAGGTGCAGCATTGCTGGGGTTTAGGGTTTCATTATGTAACTGCTGCTACACTCATGGCAATGGCGAGCCAAATCCTGTTTTACACAGTATTTAAGGATAGCAAGACAATTTTCAGCCCCAGTTCAGCTGTGTCACAACTAGATTTTATGCTGCTCTCCTATGTTTCTTTTTGTGACTGCTGTGCTGGCGTGGGGAAAAAAAGCAGAGGACGTCTGAAGCACAAAGCATGGGTGTTTACTTTAAAAATTAACTAATTTTGGACATTTCATTCCTATGCAAGTACATAAAGGTCTGCCTGCCCAAGGTAAACAAAGCTGAAAACAGCACTGGTAATGAAGAGCAGTATAATCTTGGCCCTGGACTTTACTTGGTACAGGGATCATCCATACACACCCAATTGAAAAGAATATATTTAAGCTGTTAGTTATACTGGAAATTAAAATCACTTGCTTTTATTTTTTAATTAAAAAAAAAAAGGAGGAGGGAGGATTTGGTAACAGTAACAGCCTGTCTGGCTGGCTTTGAAAGCCACATTCATATGCTCATTTATTTTCATGCTCCAGTATTTCAGAAGGTCACTCAGCCTGAGACTTGTCAACTGCTCAGGAGTTAAGTTGTTCCAGTTACTATATCCAACCAGCAATCCGTCTGCCAGCATTCTTGGTTAATATTTCTCTCAGAGGCATGCAGAGAAAAAGCAACTATAACTAACAGGATGAGACGAGTTTTACTACTGACAAAACAGAGATGCAATATAGAAATCTCCCTGCTCCTTTCTAATGCCAGGCATTACTTGCACTTTTAATCATAAAACTTCATTCTGCTCTTTCACTCCCTATAGTAAAACCCCCAAACAAATCCTTGATAAGAAAGGCACTGCTGGGAAATTCCATTCCATTTCTGAGAAATAAGTAATATCTTCATTTCTTAAGAGACTCAAGCAAGCAACAATTTTTTTACCCTTTTATTGTTTAAACATCAGCTCCCTCCTTATACAACAGTAATTCCTGTAAAGGAAGGAGAAAAGCCAAATCATACTGTGTTAAAGTAGTGCCTGTACAAGGAAGGCTATCTACAATGCTGCATTAGTCAAGGATCTGTATCAAAGTCTTAAAATAATACCTTTTTATTAGCACAAGCCAGAAATTGCAAAAGCTTTTAAAGCTAAGACTTATGCTTTAGGGTTTAGAAAGAAGTCTTTCATAAAAAGGGAGGGGAAAGGAAGTAGCTGTTACATTTCTGGTACTTGCTACAGCTTAAAATCCTTGGAAGATGTTTGGAAAATTTCAGAAGAGGCTGAAATTATTTCTTTCCTATTTCATCTGCATGCTTATTACCACAGGAATCATCTCTTGCTACACCCATGCACAGGACCAAGCACAAGAGAGCTCCACTTCCAGCAACCTCCTGTCGCTGCCACACTAAAACAAAAACTATTCAGGAAACATGCCCTTGAGATCCTGGATTACTGAAAATCCCAGGAGTGTTTTTAAGGCTGTGCTTTCTTTTTACACGCACTAAACCTCACCCGAACCACCTCAGATTAAGATCTTAAGAAGCACCAGCCTTCTCACGCTTACCACCTCCGGATGGAAAAGGCACCTGACAGAGGGAAGGGGAAAAAAGTATCCTGAACTAGAGTCTGCCACTGTTTGCACAAACAGCTTTTCCAATGGAAACCATAAATTGCAGACACTCGGAAAGCAAACAGGAGGCACAAGGCAGCTGTTCCTCATCACCCTTAGGCAGGAACAGGACACATCAAAGTTTTACAGGTATGAAACCTTTACTTAAACATATTTTCTTAAAGTTGCCGATAAGCAGAAGCAAAATTTACGTCATGCTAGGGAAGAACAAGAAATCCAGAGGGGTAAAAAAATTCTTAACAGCTCAGCAGCGGGAAGCCAAGCCTCACACACGGCAGGGCAGCAGTTTGTTGATAGTTTTTCTCTTCCCCACCTATGTACCAAAACTAACCCAAGCCCAAAGCTCTCTGCGGGGCTGTGCCGGTGCCTGTCCCCGGTCCCGCCCGCCGCCCAGAGCCCGCGCAGCGCACGGAGCACCGGCCGCCGCTGCTCTTGGAACAGGAGGGAAGAATAATTAAAAATCCATTAGTGAGTAATAAGAGCAACGCCGAACCCTTGCCGTGGCGGGCTGGCAGGGGCGCGCAGCCCCGCGGCCTCTCCCCGCAGCGAGACCGAGCGGGGGGCAGGCGGAGCGGGGCGAGCTCGCCCCCTCACGCCAGCGACCCGAGAGCCGGCGGGGGCGAGCCCGGGGGAGGGAGGACCCCTCAGCCGGGGGCCCGCGTAGAGCCAGGGGAGACCCCCGAGAAGGAGCGGCACTCACCGGCTTTGGGGTCCGCGCCTCTCTCTGCCGAGGGCGGAACGAGCCCCGGTGGAGGACGGGCAGGTGGTCGGAGCAGTGCTGCGGGCTCCGCCGAGCTGCCGCCCCGAACTCATGCGCACTGCGCCGGCCGCCACCCACGGCGGGGGATAAAGCGGCCGGGCGGTGGCTCAGCCCGGCCCGGCTCCGCCTCGCCCGGGCGGGACCGCCGCCTTTGTCCCGGCGCTCGGGGCAGGGCGTGAGGGAGGGAAGGGAGCCTGCCCTGCCGAAAGGCGGCTCCGGTGCGGTTGGGGCTGAGGGGCTGTGCTGTCCTTGGAGCGGAGCCCAGTGTGTTGGAGCTACGAAGTTCGTCAAGGGTCTGGAGAATCTCACTTGTGAGGAAAGAGGGAGATGGGCCTGATCAGCCTCGGGAAGAAGTGTCTGAGATGGGACCTCATCAATGTCTATCAGTATCTAAAGGGAAGGTGTCAGAGGATGGATCAGGCTCTGCTCGGTAGTGCTTCCCAAGTAGGACAAGAGGGCAAAGGGCAGAAACTGATGCCCAGAAGTTCCACCTGAACATGAGGAAGAATTTCTGTCCTGTGCAGTGACCGAGCACTGGAACAGGTTGCCCAGAGAGGGTGTGGAGTCTCCCTCAGCAGAGATGTTTCAGAACTGTCTGGACAGAATCCTGTGCTTCATCCCTTCTGACCTGACCGATTCTGTGGTTCTGTGTCCCTCCACTGTGTGGGGGACATGGGTCCCCACAGCCACCCTGTGAGGGCAGAGAGCCATGGTGGGTGCAGTGGGAGAGGGGACAGTGGCACCTTTGACTGCCTCAGAGAGCCCTGAGGTGAAACCTGCCCCAATCATGCCCAGGGAAGTTGTGGATGCCCCATCCCTGGAAGTGTTCAAGGACAGGCTGGATGGGGCTCTGAGCAACCTGGTCTAGTTGAAGGTGTCCCTGCCTGTTGCAGGGAGTTGAAACTGGATCATCTTCAAGGTTTCCTTTAAACTCATTATATGATTCCGTGAGGCATGACTTGTGTTGGATCTGGTGTATGAGGGGCTTGTCCTTCCACTAAACCACTGAGAAATGGTGAAGGTAAAAGAGAAAATCACTATCACAACTGCCTGAGTCTGCCTCCTCAGTGGGGAAAAGGTTTACATGCCTTGTTAATCTGTGCCACCCATATACTTAAGAGCTCAATAACAAATACTGTCTATTTGTATTCTTATTTATTACTAATATATTGTCACAGTCACGGGTATTTATCAGGTGATTGTGTCCTCTCCCTTCTTCATTGTTTAAGGCCACGGCAAATTACCAGTTTGACTTATATTACACTGTAAAAATTTCAAGCTGCTCTCAGAAATCATTATTTTTCACCCATGCTGTGGTGGCTGGAATATTCCTAACGCAACAAGTACCTCAAAGTGTGGGAGATGGAAAGGTTTCAAAAAGATGTGGCCCTACCCAAGCAAATGGAGTTACAGAACAGGGAAGGGGCAGCTGTACAATGTGGGTCAGCGAGGGCTGACAAGGTAAGACCATTCCCAGTCTGTAACTCCTTTTTTCAAGTGTTCTCCAAGGAGTTCTTCAAGTGTTCTCCACAGGAGCAGTGTCCAGGAGGAAATCAAATGATTAAGACTTCAGTTATGTAATTTCTGGTTATGTTAAAGCTGATATCTAATCTAAGCTGTTTGGTCATTCTACAGCCAAGACAGAGAGACACTTTCCACCAGTTGAAGAGAGGCTGGACAAATCACATTGTGAGGAAACCTGTCTCTAGTGGTTGTAGGGGTGAAGCCTGACCAGAGTCCTGGGTGTTTCTCTTGACTGGGGACCCAGTTTAGAGCTTGCTGATGTTAGGCTAAATGAATCCCATCTTTCTCTTTTATTCTTGGCTCTGGCAACAGCTTGGTACAGGATCATATGCCTGTCCTGTGTAACCACTGTTACACAACAGCACAGGAGAGGAAAGCTCCTTGTTTCAGCAAGGAGCAAAGTGGGAGTGGTGTCTATTGCATACAGCATGGACTCCCCAGCTAAGGAGAGCATCTCTGTTCTGGGAACATTTAATTCAAGAATAGACTTAAAGGCAAGCATGTACTTTACAGATTTCCAGTGTGGGAACATCAATACACAGAGGGAGAGTGCTTTGAGAATGTTAGATAACTTCAATGTATTATTTTTGCAATGTATTATATGCTAATTCAACTTGAGCTAAAGTTCTCCTTACTAAGTAGGACATCATTCTGAGGAACATTTTACAGTTACAGGGCTTTATCAGCTCCACATTGCTATTTTCTTTATTTTTTGATTTACTATCATCACCTTGTAATATCAGGTGTAGTCTCATGTTAAAAATGTGCCCTGTCAACATTTTTCTACCCCAGGTGAGTCCAAAAGAGGTTTTTTTGTGCTTTTGATCATCATTTGTATTGTTTTTTCCCCTCTTTCCTTGTTCTTCAGCATTACTGATTACTAGTCCTGGCACTGAGTTTATTCTAGGAGACCAGCTGTGTGTTGACACATTCTGTCCTGAAGGTGGGGAAATTTATGGAGCACAGTTCCAAGTACACAGCCTATTACTGTGTATTATAGAGAACTTCCCTCCTCTGCTCCGTGAAAACTCGTTATACCAGTTCAAAAATATGTCAGGTATGCATCTCCTTCCTCCAGCATTAATCATTAATTAACATGTGATACTGACATTTCTGGTTGCTACTTAATGTAGCAAAACAGAATTTTATGTGCGTTTCTAATTTCTTCTATCATCCTGCAGCCTCAGTGGAGGGTGACACATGCAGCTGTCAGTGTCACTATGCTGCTAATGCTGCCCAAAACAGAGCCACAAGAACAAGCCCATGCTCAGAAAACTCCTCTTGCCAATCTGACTCCTTTGCCTCGTGTTACAGGCCAAAATTTGGGTTTCTTCTCACAGAATGTGCTTATTGTATTTGCTGCTGCAAATAGCTGAGAGCAGACACACTGAACTAAGCAACTGTGATCAAAGAGGATCTTATTCACCTGGTTTGGACTTTTTTCACAGTTTTCATTTTGGGTCTGTCTTTTCTTTTTCTCTGTATGTGTCCTGGATTTGATAAGAATTGGTAGAATGGAGCAGTCAGAAAGAAAACATAGACTGATGGGAAGCTATCTGGTTTTTACTTGAATTTCAGTAGGCTTAGAAAGCCCCATGGTTAAAGTTCAGAGCCTCTTGTGTGAGGCACTGTATGTAAAGTAAAAGAACAGGCAGCAGATAGACAAAATAGGGAAATAAATATGTACTGAGATATGAGATAACCATGAAAGAAACAGGGTTTAGCCAAAGTGAAGGTCAGGTTACATTTGCAGTCATTATGGTTGACTTAGTGTTGTGATAAACATGGTATTATCATGACTTGTTATTTGCAGAAGAGTGGCCATAGGAAACCTCCAGACAAGAGCATGGCTTGTTGTACAAAGTACTGTACCAACAGCAGGTCACTATTATTGTGTACAATCAGTAATCCCACATGAAATGTGCTCCAGGACTGATTCATACAACTTTTCCCCTTGATTGACCACTTCCTTTTTTTGGCTTGGCACTTCCAGCCAGAGCCAAAGGAAAGCCTCAGTGTCCCAGCAGTGCTTGCTTTTCAGTGCCCAGCTGGCAGAATGCATTTCCAAGCAATGAGATAAACTTACAGTCACCAAAACTTGGGGCTTTGCCTGTGACTCAGTAGCAGTAAAATATCCCAGCCCAGATGTCACTGCTGCCTCCCTCTTGCCAACTCTGTGGCTTCTATTTTGTGGTCAGGCAGGTTGGTGTAGTGGAACAGCTTAAACCAAACAAGACAAGATTGAAAGCTCCCTCCCGAAGTTTGCTGATGACACCAAACTGGGTAGTGAGGTGGAGATGTGAGAAGTGACAGCAATCTTGCAAAGACATCTGGAACGGCTAGAAGAGTGGTCTCGCAAGAGCTGTATGAGGTTTATTGAACCAAGGTCCTGCACCTGGGACAACATAACCCAAGAACCCATTAGAGGCCAGGCCGCACCTGGAGTAGTGTTTGGTCCTGGTCTATGCAATTCAGGACACAGATTGGAGACGGTCCAAAGAAGAGCCACCAAGATGATCAAAAAGCTGGAGAGCCTGCTCTGTGAAGAAAGACTGAACCAGTTAAATCTTTTTTGCCTGGAGAAGACTTTGGGGAGACCTTATCAGAGTATTCCAGCACTTAAAGGGTCACTACAAAGAGAGTGGAAGCTCTTTCTTTTCAAGGAGCCACATGGAGAAGACAAGTGGCAATAAGTACAAATTGCTCAAGGAGAGGTTTCATCTTTATATGAAAAATATATTTTATGGTGAGTCACTGGAACAAGGAACCAGGTAGAGCTGGAGATTTTCAAGATGTGACTGGACAGGGTGCTGCATAATCTCATCCAGGCTCCCTTCTCCATGAAAGACTGGGCTTGATGATGTTTTGAGGTCCCTTCCAGCCTGGGCTGTTCTATGATTCAGTGATTGTTTTGGGGAAGTGTTCATATCTTTTTTTACCCAGATATTTTTGCATTTGGTTTGGACTGACTGCTGTGGGACAAAAACTTTAGGATGAGGGAGACAGATCTGAAACCAGATCCACTGCTGTAGGAACAGGAATATCTTTGAGCTGCACAGAGCAACTTCCATCCTTCCCCTGGATGATCAGGGCACGTGTGTGGAGAGTGAGAGGTGAGTTTGAACAGTCTGGTGGTTCAGAGGCAAAGGAGTCTTCTAGATGGGCACTTCCTAGGCAAGTACTTGAGATAGCATCACTTGCTGTGAAAAACAGTCAAGATAGGATCTATGGAGATCAGATACAGTCAGGATTTATTTGGTACTCTTTAGGAACAGCTTTAAGTTTGTGATTAAGCCAGAAGAATATCTAATTTCCAGGTTATAAGTTAATTGAGAAATGGCCCTGAGGCAGCTGTGGTTCTTTGCCTGTACAGAAGCAGAGCTGGAGGCACTGTGGGCTGTATTTATTAACATCTCTCCAGCCAACCTTCACAGTCTCCTTCTGCCCTCTGGATATGCAGATTCCCTGCTGTCCCTTCCCTTTTCAGTACCTGATCTCCTCCCTGCACTGCAGGGCCCAGCTCAGTGTCCCCAGTCCCCTCTGCCAGCACCCCCACCCGACTCATGCCTCAGGACTTACCCCATTCCCCAGATCTCTCTCCATTGCCACTGTGGTTTCTTACTGCTCCTGTCTCTCCATGAAGCCACATCCCTCTTCCTTGCCTGATCTCACAGCCATACCAGTGAGTTGTCTAGAAACTCAGACCTGATTTCTGTCCTCTCCTTGCTTCTGGTGTTAGTGCACCTCACCGGTGAGACAAGACTTGCAGGTACGAGGAGAAGGCTGCAGAGGAAGAGGAAGTTCTCTGATGAGTTGTGCTGCTTCAGGCTTTGTCTGCAGTTCACCTGGGGGGAGAGAAAGGAGAGCTGGGGTGTATTTTTGGCTCTTAGTATCTCACTTTCATCTAAATTCTACTTTTGGCTCCTAAATCTTCTGTTACATCTAATCTATCATCTTTCCCTTCAGCAGATCCTACTCTGAGAGCAAATTCTTCCCCTTTCCTGTGTTTTGTTTAGAGCAGGATGGGACAGCTTTCTCCTGGTGTTGCAGTATGTGGTTAAAGGTGGCCTGATTTTAATAGCTGTTCCTTGGCTTCTGCTATTTAAAACATATGTTTTCTGACATTTAATGATGTTTGTTCTCCCATACATCCCAATGACTATTAACAACTGGTTATTTTCCACTGTCAGTGAGTCTGAAATTAATGCAACTTATTTTCCGGTGGGGAACAGGGACATATGTCACTGAATTGAATTAAATATTAATAGTATTATTTCCAAAGGAGAGAAGTGCAACTAGAATCAAAGAAATATAGAAAACTCTGTTCCAAGAGAGCACAAAATAAAAATACTTCGAAATAAACCTGTATTTTTAAATTGCTGTGGGGTTTTGAGGCTTGTGCTTTTGTAACTTTTCTTTTATTTATTATTTGTTTTTCTTTTTCTTTTTTTTTTTTTTTTAATTTCTGATTTGATTTCTTTTAGAACTGAAAGTTAATTCTTCTAATGGTATTCCATTGGCCCATGATATGTGCCTGGATGATCTTAATTGCAGCTCCCAAGGACAGGGTGTCCTGTGATACAGCAAGCTGTATTTTGCATTGGAGCTGTGTTTTCTGTTTCAGCAGGACTGAGTGGTTTATGGAGAAGGAGAGGAGGATGGAGGGGTTCCCTGTAGATCATGTTTGAGGGAAGGACTTGCCACTGTCATTCAGGATATTCTGGAAAGGAATTCTGGTGGGCTTGTGGGCTCTGCCCAGGGTCAACTTCAAGTCAGTGGAACAAATCCCAGTAATTTCATTAGGAGCTGAATCAGGCCTTTACTAGATCGGGAAAGGGGTTTAGACTTCTGTAGCAGAATGTGGATGGACTTTAGACATTTAAATTTCATCTGCAGTCCAAACAGTCTTTGCTTATCAGCCATAGAAACGAACTTGTGCCTTATCTCTTTCTGAGCCTCTCAGTATTCCATGGCAGTCCATTGTGTGCACGTGCTCTATGATTGAACAGAAGACTTCAGCACAAACTTAACCTTATCCAGGAGTGACTCACAGGTCTTTCCATCCTCATTGTCCCTCAAGAGTCTCCACAGTGTGTTTGGGGACACTCAGGGGTATTTATTTGTGAACTTGGGTTCTGTGACTGTACCTCCATAAAAACTGGATTGGAAGATGCCCATCATGGTTCAGAAAGTAAAAGCAGAGATAAAAGCTTCTACTCAAGGCACTACAACAAGAAGGTGAAAGGAGGAAATAGGGATGGAAATCCTCACCTTCAGATCTTCAGGGACAAATCATGTATTTTCATTGCCATTGATGGATAAAATAACTCCCCATCGTGGCAAGCCCCTAATCCCACAGGACAAGGCTATTAGAGGATAATCCTAACCTAAATTGCAACCCTGTGTTTGAGTACTGGTTCTCCTAATGCTCCAGGATACAATTACAGAACAAGGCCTGGAAACCACAGCCTTTGTTCTGCCTTATTGCTTAATTGTTTAATGAAGTATTCACTTCATCTAAGTGAGTGCTTTGTAATTTTGTACTTGCATGCAGCTGGCAGAGGCAAAGAACTGGCTTTTTTACAGAATAACTTGTTCTTTTGGTGGAAGAAGGTACCATTAAAAATATCAGACTGCAATAGCAAATAATTTGAGACATCTCTCCATAAAAAGGAAATCTCACCCTTAAAAGTGAGGAATGAAAGCACATTTTTTACTGCTGGGTTTTTGTCCCTTTTCTTCCTTGATGCTGTGCAAAGACAGGTGGAAGAGGCAGTGGGACAGCCAGTACCAGATCTTTCACTAACAGGTCTGGTCTGAGGTCAGGACAATGCTACCATGTGCACCTCTCAAACTGGAATGGGAAAGGCCTTCCCAAATCAAGAATAAAAAAGAAATATTCAAATAAGCCTTATATCAAGATAAGAGCAATATTCAGGCCCTTAAGTAAGTGCAAAGTCACTACATATAAGTGCAAATAACATGAAAAAAATTATTCTAAAAATTTCTATGGATTTCAACAGTCTCCCTGTTCTACTCTTGAAAATATTCCTATTCTTAGGACAATGTGCCAGGCTCCAGCTCCTGAGTAGTTCCCTGATGAAGGTCAAGTGCTCTGAGACATCCATTCCCTACCAGCTGCAGGTAGGCAGATCTGTAGCTCCCAGCATTTCGGGGATTTTGATCTTTTGAAGCTTCTCTTCCTCTTTATATCGTTAGAAGGAGCTTAGACAATTAGCTCTGGGCTTGGATATCATGTTTGGCTGGCAACATGAGCTTCAGACACAGGATATCAGGAGATTTGCAACA
>WBNQ01042898.1:16096-32564 GCA_013401375.1 Spizella passerina | reverse complement strand
GTCATACCAAGTTTTCCTTCAATAGCTTTGAAAGTGTTTTATGAATAACATCAGCGCAGACAGAAGAGGTGAGGTCACCTGTGTACCTTCCTCTCCTGCCAGCCCTGCCTCTTGGGAGGCACTGCCTATGGATCCTTTCCTGGTTCTCACAAGGAAGGGTGCTGCTTCACTGGGAGCACATCCCTAGAGGGGCACAGCAGTGAGAGAGGTGGTTCACAGAGGGTTCTCTTGGTGCTTTCCAGGCAGACTCTGCTGTGGGTGCTGTTCTTGTCAAGTCCGTGGAATGCAAATGATGAGAAGGAAACCATCACACAGTTGCATTTGAGGTACCAACAAACAGAACAGTATAGGGCACCTGGATGTGTATGGTAGATGCAAATGTATATAATTCATACATTGTTCTTGGCCCCCAAAAGTGTCAAATGGATTTCTTTTAACAGCTATGTTCCGTTGAAAAGAAAGTGCAGGCCAAACTTTTTGTTTGTCAGGACACTTTGTAACTTGTTTTCATGCAACTACCATTTTCAACATCATTTAACAAGTCATTATAGACCTTTTAATAAATTATAGTCATTAACCTTGCCTAGGGTAACTGAGGGCAAGATTTTAATTCAGGCAGGGAAGAGTCTGTCCTCTAGGCCTGTGTTCAAGATCACAAGAGTGGCAGAGCCAACATCGATTCAAGGACCAACAGGACACACCTGGCTCACAGCCATCTGTTGTACCTTTGCAGTGCTGCTGGTTCCTGCTTGTGCCAGTGCACAGAGACTTCTCAGGCTGCTGCTATCCACACTCACTCCCAGCTGCCTCTGGGACCTGTTCTTGCAGTTGGAAGTGCTAAAGCATGAGAAAACCCTGGCTCCTTTGCCTTTAAGGACATACCTGGCAGCTTGTCTGTAGGGAGTTTCCTGCAGAGGCAGGGATCTGACTCATGGCTGCTGGAGACACCTCCTGGAAGAGCTGTCATGGAATAGCCACGGGCAGTTGTGATTCAGTCCCCAGCAGCCTCATTAGCACCTGATTTCTTAATGGCATAAGTATAAACTTAAATTAGCAGCTATTTTTGTATCCTCCATGCAACCAACCACCGCCTTAACAGGAACTCTCTGTCCACATGAAAGAGTGTTTTGGTGGAGTTTTTTTGTTTTGTTTTAATTTTTATTTTTGAATTTATATGGAAATGCTTGCATAAACTTTCATTTAAACCTTTTAAAATTTCTTTGTAATTAAGAAGGAAAAACCCCCTTTGCTTAAAACTGATATTATGTAAGTTTTTTTCTGAAAACCAACACTTTAACTTTGTTGAAGAAAAGATTCAAAACAGGCTGCAAAAGTATTTATTTAGCACATTTTTGGCTTAAAATACTGTCTTGCCAGGTGTTTGTTATTGCTACTTATCGCTCTGAGGTAACATTTGCAATTTCGGTTGTTTGCTTTTGGGGATGTCACTGGTGGTGGCTCAATATCTGTGGCTACAGATGGACATAGTCTGGAACGGCTCCTGCCTGAACCAGCTTCTCCCAGTCAGGGAAAGCTCAGAAGGAGGAAAACAAAGCCAAGAGCACAGGTCACCGCTGTCCAGGCTCTGTGGGAGCACACCTGCACAGCAGGGCTGAGGCTGGCTGCTGGAAAAGGTGTTGAGTCACAGCTGGCTGGGCTGAGTGGAGCCTTTGTAGTGAAATGTGGCAAAGCAGTTAAATTACATCTTCTGCTTAGTGCACTGGTGAGAGCTGTGCAGAGCCTGGCATAACCTGTACCCCATTGCCATGGGCTCCTGCAGGTTTGGCTGGGCTGGACCCCGCTTGCCACCTTATCTGTGTTCTTGTTGACCTGGCTGGGTTCACTGCATTCCTGAGCTGCTCGTTCAGTGTTGTTTGTTTGAATTCCTCTGCTGCTCCAGCACAGCCCACTCTACTGGCTCTTCTGGTGTTTGAAGTTGTAGATTTCCCTCACTGTGGTGGCTTTGAATAGTGAATGTGCCCCCATCCTTCTTGTACAGTATGGGAATCTGGGGAGAATTGGCTACAAGTATTCCCTAAAATTCCATTTACTGGAAGTCTCGTGATAGGTGATCATGTTCTCTTACTGTTCATAAAGCCAGGAGTAAAACTGAGGCTCAGACAGAGACAGCTGGCATTTGGATTTGTTCATATTTACAACAGTGTCATGATTACCTTCACAGACTCTTGCAGAGTGCTCACCTGGCCTGAGGGATGGAATGACTCTGTGGGATATCTGCATTGCAATTGGAATATTGTTCCTGCTGGGAGAGGACCTGAGAGAATATTGTTATTTTTCAACAGCTCCTGCTGTGCCTTGGCATTTACACTCCATCTGGACTAACACCTTCAGCAGTTTTTTCTCTGCCCAGCAGACTCTGGGCCAGCAATGACAAGAACATTAGTTCATCACTAAGCTGTGAGTAGCACAGCTGATTAATTGTTATCATTCACTGCTTTTAGTGTGTCACACAGAACTTTAGAACTTCCTTTACAGCTGGGGAAACTGAGTCATGGAGAGAAGAGATGGTGCCACTTAGTTCACCTGTGAAGGTGGGTGGAAGAGGCAGCACTGACATTCTGACTGGGAGGCCCATCCTCTGGATCCTACCCCTGAAATCCTGAGGCATGGAGGCATGACTGTCACTCTTCACTCACCTCTTCCACCTGGCTGCTGACACAGCCTCCTTGGAAGGTCTTTCTGAATCATTTGTTCCACCCAGAACCTCTTACCAAAACACACAGACCCATTTGGATCTAAAATTCAGACTCCCCAGGAAAGCCACGATGGACAGACTTTCCCTAACTGGTCCAGCTGCCCAGACACAGCTGCATTGCTCACTGGTGTATTCCTTAGAGCAGAACAGAGTCTCCTTTTGCTTCCAAAGATCTCCCTGGAATTTTTTACTGAGTTGTCTCTCTTGAATGAGGTTGCAACTGGTCCTCCAATGTAATCAGTGAGGATGCAAAGGCAGGAAGAGTGGGAGAAGAAAGCTTAAAGCCCTCAATTGCGGGGCTCCCGGGGTACTTTTTGGGAATAAAGCAGGGCTCATTCCCTGGGAGCAATCCAGCAGGAAAACCGGGCTGGCAGCCCCGGCCTGGCGCAGCTCCGGGAGCCGCTTCAAGGCGTGAGCTGCCACTGCCCTCTGCCGACAGCTCGGGGTACGCCGCCCTCACTGCAAAGGGAGTGTTCTGTGTTCCACGGCAAACAAGGGAAATACAAAACACTGAAGGATCCTGCCTCAGACAGAGATTTTTGGGGCTTATGGCTTGATTTTTTAAAGTCCTTTCTCACTGTCGTAACTTAGATGCTACACATCAGTCAATCAATCAATCAATCAGATATCAATCATCCCCCATCAAAGCCACGTCCAGGTGAGTGGTTGTGCAAGGCATGGAGTGTATGGGGAATGGGAGCCAAATTTCCCCTGCAGAGGTTGTGCTGTACAGGGACAACTCAAATAAAACAATGAAAACACCCAGTGATCAGGCCCATTTTACCTCAAAGTCCCTGGGATACTGAAAGGTCTATCTGAGCTCACAGAAAGGCAGCTCTGGCTCCCTGCTGGAAGTCAGGTTAATTCAAAGCAGGAGTAAACCACAAGTCCTGACTGCAAGGAGAATGGATCACACTGATGGCATCTTCTTTTTTTTTTTCCTTTTCAATATTTTTTCATCATGAGATTAAATAACTCCGCTCACCCAAAGCTACAATTCAAATGTTCTTTGGGGGTAAAGCAGGCAGAAGCAATGACCTGTGATAAACAGAAGGTTGGACTGGACAGTCACATTTCTTTTCTGTCTCTGTCAGTTTGCCCAAGGTCATAGTGGAGTTTTGTGAGAAAGCCAGGAAGCAAATCAATGTTTTTTATTTGTTTTGGTTTTGTCTGTTGTTATTGTTGTTTGTTTTGTCCAGGGCTTTAAATTTTTTTTCTTTTATGTTTCAGAATTATCTAGTAAATTACATACAGAAATATATTTAAATATTATAGTGAATGGGTCAGAAAGGTCTAGGACATTTAATTAGGTGGGTTTTAGCCTATGAACTGTCACTGGGCTCTTTACTGACTTTTCCTGTGGTAAATTCAGTGTTTGTGTTTGTTAGGAGCACTGAATAAATTGGCATGGCATTTCAACCATCCAGTACCTCATAAAGATTTCAGGCTGTCAATGGAAATATCCTTGGGCTGCTTGCTCTGAATAAATGCTCATGTGGAAAAAGACTAAAAGCTTACAGGAACATCCACAGACAGCAAAGAAAAAGGCCTTTATCTTTGACAACTTCCATTTTACTGTGATGAGTACATAGTAGGGACTAAGTGTTTTTTCATAGGCTCTATAAAAGGATGAAGTCTTCTGTTGCTGCTAGACAAATGTTATTCCCCATTTCAAGCAGCAAAGGGTTCTGATTTCAGTGATTCAGACCAGTTTCCAAGCCTATTAGTGGTGAGGAGTTATCAAAACCTAAATTCCTGAACTTTAGTGCTGTCATTTTACTAAATACGTTATAGCATTAATTATAGCGATAACTCCAATAAGTAGTAGTATTGCTAATTAACAATAGTCTCAGGCTAATGAATAAGGGGCTGGTCATCTTTGCATGGTCCCAATGAAAAAGGAGTAAATTATGTCAGTTTTTCAATCCTCTGTGTGGGTGCTCTGGAAACCTCAGTGTTTCTTTTGTTGAGCCTTCTTTCAGAGAGCCAAATTCTCTCATTACCCTGCTCTTCCATCTGTTATGTCTCAGATTTGTGGACCCATGTAAGAATGAGTAGTTGAGTCATGTAAGAATCTTAGCATTCATTAAAACAAAATTAACCCTCAAGGAGGGAGAGAATAAAAGTTCTGACTTCACACTGAGGTCTCAGAACCAAACCAAAAGACAAAAGAAGAAAAAACACACTAGTGAGGTCCTGAAAGAGAATGGAGAATAATTTAGAATTATTCACCATGTCTATATTTCTACAATATCCTAACCTTCAGAATGGGAATTTTTTTAAAATAGGATTAACTCCCTTAAACAACAGATGATAAAAGTTTTATTGGCATGAAGGGTGTATTTCATTAAACAGGTACAAGAACCAAAATATTCCTATCTAGACTGAAGACCACATTAGAAGAATGACTTCATGTGTTCATTTCCTTTTTCCTTTCCCCTGTGTTCTATATATGATTTACTAATTCTTTATTGTTCCTTTCCAGAAGCATCACTCACTGTCTACACTGAGAATGGTTTTGGGCTAGGAAGTGGAGATGACCAAAGCAGGTATATATTTCACTTTATCCTTGATGCTGACAGGGCAGAGTGGACAGGGAAAACATCACTCATCTTTCCAAACATGATTTCATCCAGTGTAATTGTTTATAGGAGGACAGGTCTGGAATAAAACCTGAGTGCCACTCTGGAAGACCTCACGCCTTCTCTGTCATCAGCAGCTGAGGCAGCCTGAGTGTCAACATTCCCTTCTTGCAGGGAATGTGTCCTTAAAAACTCCTTCAGGAAGCAGAGCTGCTGCTGCTCCCTCAGACATGGCCCATTGCAGCAGAGCTCCTGACAAGTGACAGCCTCAGACACTGCCCTCCATACCTGTGCTGCATTTCTGGAAGGGGATGTTCCCATTCCCTAGAATGATGGAGACCTAAATTTGTGTTAAATCCAACAGGTTCATCTGCACTGCCATCAAAGTGAGGTTAAAGAGTTGGTGGGAAAGTTTATTTTTAGTTAGAGTGCACAGCATTACAAGTGTTGATTTTGGCAGGCTGAAAAGACCCTCCTGCCTCTAGGAGGGGAAATTGAAGGCTCTCATATTAAGTAGCTTGTGAAAATTAATCATTACTCAAACACATTTTACTAGTAGAAATTCCATTAATTATTTTATCATCTGGTTCTGTTTTAATTTCTTTGTCTATAACAACCATAATCAATAAAATATACAATAGCCCTATATGTTCCCACTATCATGACTCCAGGATACAAATATTTAAAAGAAATGCTAATGCTTTAAAACTCATAGCATGAAAATTACTACAGTTGGACACATCAAAATTGAATTAACTCTTTCCCCCTCTCCAAATACATAGTGGTATTAGGGATATATGTCTGCTATTTTATTTTTAGAAAATCTAGGGTTTTGACAAAATAATTCCTAATACTGACCATAAGCAGCCAGGAGGTGGTACATCACACTGTGCAGAGTGAGAAAGGTACAGCTCTGATGGTTTTTTCCTTCCTCTGCAAGTGTTAAGCAGGATGGGAATGCATTATTCAGCAGTGAAATTCAGAATTAGTATAATTGAGGTGCAGTGCCAGTGGAATCAAGACAAATGAATCCTACTCATTGCAGTATGAGATTTGTCCTATAGCTTTAGGTCTTCATGGAAATTTAACCATTTGTCTAGTCTCCTTATTGCTCAGATACAGCAGCCAGCATTTCCATGAGATTATTTAAATGTAGAATTATTAGAAAAGTTTGCAGCTACAGAGATAGATGGGTTTTACATAAAACCCCTGCTCTTTGTAGCAACACAGTGTGATATTGAGAGAGATAATGGTCAGAAAGTACATTGCCAGGCTTCTAATGAGAAACTGTTGACAGTAGAATTACCCCAACATTCATCAAAAAGCCAATAAATGTCAAGCAAGAGGCCTTTGATGCAGTAGCTCATAATTCCTGTTCAGAAGCCTCTGCAGTCACTTCAGGGCATGCCATCATCCTGCATTTCTGCTGATTTCCCCAGAAACTTTGCTGAAGAAATGCAAGGAGCAGGTGTCAGCATTCCCAGTGCCACTGCCACAGTGCCACGGGCTCACCAGGAGACCTCAGGCACAGCACACTTGGCTCAATTTCCCCTCCTGCAATACGGGAATGACAGCACAGGAATTACCCAGAGGCTGTTCTGTGAAGGACACAGTGCTGCCATCCAAATGCTCACAAATCATGAGCTAGGTGGTAAAAACTCTGCTGCTGACTCCTGCCACTGAGGTAGCCATGTATTTTTAATGTGAACTACATCCAGCTTTTTGGACCTTTGTAGGACATATTTGCCAACTCTCTCCTCCATAGCTACAGGAGATTACTTCAAACAACCCCAAACTAATTCTTACCCAGGCTGCTGAATTCTGGGTTGGGTGGCCTTAAGGAAACTCCATGAAGTTTATATAAAGCTTATGAAAGCTGTTCTTGGGCTCTGTGGAGCAGAGGGTATAAATACCTTGCCCATTACCCATGTCTTCTGTTTAACTCTACTTTCAGGACATATTCCCCAGGTGATGTGGTGAGGCAGGTCATTGTCTGGTTCATGAATTAGGAATAATCTTGTGCCTTGTGTTATTTGTCACTGCTCCCTGGATTTTCATTTGCCTTGTTCATGAGGGGAGCCTGAAGCTCATCCCAAGTAAAACAATCATATCCTCTACATTTTGCCTTTGTATCTTTTCTAAAATTTCCAGGTAAGGGCTCAAAGCCATTCTAAGGCCTCCATGGACTCTGAGGCAGTTCATTCCATTCATGCTGGCAATTCCTGGCTTGTATATCATGACTGGTTTCCATTCCAGCTGTTCCTGTATATATGGATGGAAAATGTGTCCCTGTTGGTCATTTCCAAGGATGAGCTGCATCCTAGAGGCTGTGTGCAGATGGACTTGCACTTAGTTTCCAGAGCCACATGCTGTTAGGGTGACTTGAAACTAGGCTAATTACCTGGCAGACTTCTCTGCAGAGAGATTCTTTAATAAAAATGGAGGGGGTGACAAGGGATAGCATCCTTGCTATTTTGGGACAAACTCTTCCCTCAGGCAGCAGATAAACACGGTGATAAGGCTCCCAATCTATCATTTGATTTGCTGTTTCTTGGCTGTGGTACTTAATTAACAATTCTGGAACTGCTCTGTTTCCCAGGAATAGCTTGTAAATCCATTAAATTAAACAATAAGGGCAGTTGTAGGCAAAAATAAAAAGCCCATGCAAGTCAGAAATGAAAAATTAAGTTGTTTTGTCAGTCTTCAGGGGCCAGTGTAGGAATGTTATAAAACCTTCTGAAGCTTTTCTGTCTAGTGTTCAAGCAAGAGGGAAATGTTCTGTGGAAACCAACATTTTTAGAACTGATGATTGCTAATTACAAAAGCACTAGTGACAGGACAAGGCAAACTGGTTTCAAACTGAAAGAGGGTAGGTTTAGATTGGGTATTAGGAAGAAATTCTTTAATTTGGGGGTGGTGAGGCACTGGAACAGGTTTTCCAGAGAAGTTGTGGATGCCCCATCCCTGGAAGTGTTCAGGAGCAACCTGCTCTAGTGGAAGGTGTCTCTGCCATGGGGTTGGAATTAGAAGGTCTTTAAGGTCCCTTCCAACCCAAGCCATTCTATGGTGATCCTATAATTCTATTATTACATAACTACTTTACTACATGAAAAAGTACAAATATTGTGAAAACTGAGCTAAAACAAAATATATTTTCTCTTCAAGATCTGAATGGAGTTAATAATAATGCCAAACCCTTTAGATGGCAATCAACTGTAGAAGAATTTCTGAATTTCTGAAACAATGTGCTCACAGAAACTGTCACTCATGCTTTAAGATGGCCAGTGAAACTATTTTATTACTGCAGTTAGCTGAAAGGGCACTGTTCTGCAAAAATCAGATAATGTACTTATTTCTAAAAGCCTGGAACAAAAGAGCCAGTTGAGATTTGCTGAGTAGCTGCAAGACAGCCATTAAATATAAATATTTTTAAAAACAATTTACTCTTTCCTAATGCTTTTAGAGCAGCGTGTGGGAACAGAGTTTAAGTGCAGCATCTTACTGCATTGGAAAGGACATGATGAAGGTTACTGGGCTCCAGATTTAACTCTTCCATCTCACAATTGCTCATAACAGTTTCTAACCTATATAAACTGGGTGAGTTTGTAAAAAACTTACCATCTTTCCTGGTGGTAACAATAAAAAAATTATTTTTAAAACAGCTAGTGCCAATGATGCACATTTTTCACATTCAATGTGAAACAGTGTAATGGTCAATTAAAGTTCAAGTTTCCCTTCTTAAAATTAAAACTTGTAGCAGAAATGAAAATTTTGTTCTTTTGAACATGTAGACGGAAAAGGGACTTTGTGGAACTGTATAACTGATATTTCCACATCTGGAGTTTTAGTAGCCATAGGTAGGATTAATTTGATCTAACTTAAGACATCCAAGTCTGCACCAAGCCCTTCAGGCTGCTTCTACTGTCGACAAAGGAAAAAGGCCCATCCATACTGTGATTCATGTGGTCTTGCTTAGATGTCTGTTTAAGGATGAGATGGATGAGCCCTCATGATTTGGCTATGTTGAACTTGAGGAAAAATGTGTTTGCTGGGAGATCATCCCATGCTGATCACCATGGACTGATACCAAGGCTCCTTTCATCCACTACTGCCATCAATAACACATCCTCAGCAAATCTGCAATTTTTGCAAAACTGGGGCATTGGCTGACACCCCAAATGGCCTGGCTTCAATCCAAACCACAACCCAAGGAGAAATGCAAGTTTCCTCACCTGGGAAGAACAACCAGTGCAGGATACCAACACAGGTGAGGAGTGGAGTGGCAGAGCAGAGTCCTGCTGGAAGTGGGCTCCCAGGGGATGCCTGGCTGAATCCAAGGCAGCAGTGCACACACAGTCCAAGAGCAGACAGAGCACACACTGAGCACTGCTCACAGGCCAGCACAAGGGGGGCCTGTTCTGCTCTCCTCTGCCCAAATCTGGTGAGGCCATGTTTAGGATACAGCCCAGTTGTGGCACAACCAGTACAAAAGGGATGTGGAGAAACTGGAACTGGTCTACTGGAGGGTTGCCAAACTGGTTACCCAGAGAACATGACCTAGAGGGAGGGTGGAGGAAGCAGGGCTTGTCAGCCTAGCACAGAGGAATGAATCTAAGTGTGGTCTACATGCAGCCTGTGACTGCTTAAGAGAGTTACACAGATAATGGAGCTAAACTTTCTCAGTCATGCCAAATAATGGAACAAGGGGGAGTGGCCAGAAAATGCTGCTTCAAGGCTCAGACTGGACATTAATAAAAAATTCACCTGGATGGTTGCAACTGATTACCCAGTGGAGCAGCTGAACCCTTTTTTTGAAGTTGTCAGGTCTTTAAATCCATGGCTGAACTGCTCCAGTGCTGTAAAAGCCCAGCTTTGAGCACAAGGATGGACCTGCCAACAAACACACCAGCCTGAGAAGGACAGCTGGGGCAACACTGCCTTTCACCCAACCCATGCTCATCCTCCCTGCAGTCAACAAAACCCTAGAGCTGGGAGCTGAACTGATGGTGGGAAATGAGGATTTGTGGGGGACAAACTGCTGACACACACAATTCACAGGAAGATATGAGGAGCAATGGACAACTGTGCTACAGGCTTCTGTTTGCAACACTCTAACAGTCCTGGAATCCATTATCATACCTACTACCATCATCTCTGGAATGTGTCCAAGCCCTTCAATTCTCTATTAATAACTATAAATAACAATTCTCATCCAGAACTATGGAGGGGAAATGCTGAACAAGGTGATCTGAGCTCCCTCTCAGCCCCTGTGACTCCATATGTAACCAGAGACACATTAAACTGTTTTTTGCAGCACAGAGTTACTTTTAAAACCACAGATTAAATTCACTGCTATCAAGGAAAACCCATCTTCTTTGATTTTTCTTAACATTTATTACATACTTAGAGTAAATTTATTGTGTCTGGCATTTGTAAGAAGAGAAATTTAACTGCAGTAAGAATAAAAATATAGTTCCCAAAGGCAACTGTGTGAAGAATCATAAAGCACAGCTAAGGTTTGTTTAGAGACAGGACTCATTTCTTCTCCTCCTGAGAGTGTGACCAGACAGGCTTTCGCTTCTGAACAAAGGCTTCAAGGCCTTCCTGCCCATCTCTCAAAGTCAAATTATCTACCATGACCTTAGTAGTTATTTTGTAAGCAGTGTCAAGGTCCTGGGTTATCTGTCTGTAAAAGGTGGCCTTCCCCAAGGCCAGGACAGATTTGCTGCTTTCACATATCTTCTGAGAGATTTTCATGGTCTCTTCTTCCAGCTTGTCCTCTGGTACCACCTTGCTGACGAGCCCGTGCATTAACGCTTCGTGGGCAGAGAGGGGCTCACCCGTGAAAAGCATCTCCAGTGCCACCTGAACAAGGACAAATATTGTAGTAAGTCAACCCAACTCAGAGCTTTGCTTTGTTTGGGGAATTTCAGCCTCCTCCTTCAAGCACAAGTTATTATTTTCATAAATGATTTAAGTTTTTTGGGCTTTTACTGCCAAGGACCTGTTAAGAGGTCTCAGCCAAGAGAAGGGTTTAAAGCTGGTCTCTTCAAACCTGCCCACTGCTTCCAGCTGTCCTAGGCTGGCACCTGAGGAAGGGAGGGGAGCCGACCAACCGATGTGCATCGAACTCCGATTTNTGTTTACTTGTTATTAAAACCCAAGCCTGAGAATGTTTGCTGTTTACCAGAACAGGCCTGAGAACTAGGCCTGAGAATCTTTGCTGTTTACAGCTGCCTTTTACTTTTCAATCAGCTCTATATTCATGGCCTTTTTTCCTTAAAGCCATGTCTGAGCAAAATTCTCCAACAGACACCCCTGGGTTTCTCCTCAAAAGCCCACAATCTCTAGTGATTGCTGTAGGAATTAAAAGAGAAGTAGATCATCTACAAAGTCAAATGACTAAATTTGGTATTTTAAGCTGGGCATATGTGCAGTTTTTGAAAACACCTGTCCTAGTTTTAAGTTTAGTATGAGTGGTTTTAAATATGGACTTTTTATAGCCACATTATTTCAGTCTCCTGCTGCTTCCAGCATTTGGTGCTTGAGGTTTGAGACTAAAGATTCCCCCAAACACTCAGTGACTATTCAATGCTATGTATCAATAAAGTTTTCCAAGACTCCTGGAGCAATTGACCAATGCCCAAATCATAAGAGCTGATTATCCTCATATGCATCTTTGTTCTGGTAGCTACCAACAATGGCAACTTCTTTTGTTAAAAGGTAAAAATCACCAATTCTGGGAACTGTAGGGAATATTCTTATTGATTTGAAAAGTGGCACAGAGAAAAGTATTTCCCACACATTTTAAAAAGGCAATCCTACAGCCCAGAAATACTAACTCAGAAACAGCTGCAAATGCACATGAGAGCAGACTTGGAAAAATCCCCCATGGACTCTGTTTGAACAGGATGTCCCTGCAGATGGGAAATTTCAAGCTGAAGCTTTTATCCAGCAATGGGATGTGTGCAGTTCAGTCACTGCATCCCAGCAGAGCCCTGCTGGGCTTGGACCGTCTGCCTGCATGAATCCAATTGGCTTTACAGGTTGTACAGTTTTTTATGCAGTGAGAGATGTGCAGCCACAATCAGTAGGACATAAAACAGGAAGACACTACAGGAGGGGTTTAGATGCTATTTAAAGCATCTTGATCTACAGCCAGGCAGATCCTGCTGGCAGTGAAATGTCATTGCCTGGCAAGAATTGATGCCTCGGTGGGATTGTTATCCTGAACTTGCAGGGGTTTCCTCCTCAGGGGAGAACATCATTGGCCAAAGCCCTGAGCTGTCTGTTGGAAAGGAAAGGATTGCTGAGCTGGGGGGCTGCTGGGACGAGCTCGTGCTGGTTGGAATCACATCAGTAGAAAGCTGCCTTTCCTAAACAAGAGTTCACCCTTTATTATTTTTCCCACTCCAAAGAGTATGGAGATGCCTTTTGAAATAAAATATTTTGAATGTTGCACTGCTGGAAAATAAAGTTCAGGCAATGGAACTAAAGCTCCTAACACAGGAACCAACTTTTTGCAAAATTATGAAGAATATCTGGAAGGGAAGCTTACCTTTCTTGGAAGAGATCTGCCCAAGGCCACAGCTGGTGTGGAGCAGAAGAGCCCAACGTTCACTCCAGGAGTAGCAAACTGAGATTTCTCACTGGCCACTGCGATGTCACAGCTTGCCACGAGCTGGCAGCCGGCTGCTGTAGCCAGGCCGTTCACTTTGGCAATCACTGGCACTGGAAGTTTCTGGATTAAAGTCATAACCTGCATGCACAAAAGAGGGGTCAGTATGGAAATTCAGGATGACACAGTCCTGTTTTGGAAGCCATCAAAAGTACCTTCCTCTCTATTTACCAAAAAAACCCCAAACTGTTGGATGTTGGTTCCCTTCTGATGAAAGGATGATGAAGGGCCTGTGGATTTCACACATGGCTTTTACAGCATTCCTTAAATATGGGCTCAGCAATGTCTTAGAGATCATTAGTACTGGATAAACGAGAACAAAAGGTTTCCAAGTACTCACTGTTGTCACACTGAGGAGCATCAGGGGTCAAATTCTAGCTCCACCACTATCAAAGGGGATTTTGCCATTCTCTCCAAAGGCTCTAGGACTCCCTTTAACTTTCCCACCTCCCTGACCTGCTCAACTACAAGAACTTGGGCAACCAGTGAGTCAGATCTTACTTTCAGATTGCCTACTTGTTGTTTAAGCTGATCCTGAACTTTTAACTAAATAAATGCTGGGAAAGAACCTTTAATCACAAGTGATGTGAAAGTGGTTATCCCTAGACTTCTAGAAAAGACATTGCCCAAATACTCAGCTGCAAGAAACACTGGCTAAACTCAGGAACACTCCCTGACTGTGCCCATTGTTGGAGATGTGCACATTGCCATTCTAGCCCTTCTGTGTACATGTACAGAAATCCAGAGCAAACATCATTTCACCAGGATCAGGCATTAAAATAGCAGAGCAGCAAAAATCAAGGAATCTGAAGGAATAATCTGTACTTCAGCAAGCTGATGGCCAATGCTGTCCCTCCTTAAACCAATGCTTGCTCTTAACAGCAGGCAATGGCAGAGACACTCAAGAAGAACTGCTTACCTCTGCACATAGTTCAAATACTTGGGAGTGATGCTTCACATCATCTTCACTTGACAGTTCCTTTAAATCATGGCCAGAACAAAATACAGGTCCTTTAGCTGCAAAGAATTTCAGGAAAAGTCAGTCTGAAGTAATAAAGAAATCAGGGGTTGAGCATATTAATGTCCCAGCTAAAGGGATGTCAATGACATGTCAATGTTCAAAAAGGAGTTTGGGGAGGGAGGTTTGAAACAGAATTACAAAATATTTCCTCCTGGGTTTTATGGTAACTTTAAATTGCTGCAATGCAACATTTGAGCACAGTAACACCCATTACCACTTTTCAAGGTCTCACTTTATTTCCATTTCACTTAACTCAGAAAGAATGCACTTCACCTCTGAGCCCAGTTTTGTGTAAGGATGTTCAAAACAGCTCCTCAGTACAACACTAGCTTATCAGCTGGAGCAAGGCTGGAGTGCTCTGCTCTCAGACTGATAAATATACTTAGTCTCTATTTATTGTACCCAGAATTAATTATTAACTTTTGCTAAATAAACATCAGTATTTTTTCTGTCACAGTGCTGAAGGTCACAATGGAAAAATAAAGAAAAAAGTTTATTCTGCCACAGGAGAACCAGAAGGGTTGTTGTGGAGTGTTTTCTCCACTACTAAACTGTCATCTACAGAAAATCCCCAAAAGCATGTTCAGGGTTTGGAGAGCAAAAGAGGAGGTTTCTGTGGAACTAAACTTTGTATTTGCTAAGATCAGAACACTCGATACAGGTACACAATTTTCACAATGGTTTTCCTTTGTCATGTCACTACCTGCCATAGAATGAACCAATGTGATGCTTTCCAATCCTTCAGAACTTCTCAGATATTTGTATGGCTGTGACATTTCCAGCTACACCTGTGCAGATCAAACCTTACCTACGGATTTGTTTCTTATGAACCAGATTATTGGGACACAATCTATCCAGAAATAACCAGACAATGGTCAGTCAACTCATGGGGGTGGAAATATATATCTGGAGATTAATGACATTAATTTGAACCTCATTGAAGAATCCACTGCAAAGTCTGTGTTAAAGGCCCAAAGCATTCTCTGAGCAATCTTTTATTTTCTTGCAATTTCTTCTTTTGTGTTTTATTCAGCAGGGGAATTAGAAATAAACAGGAATGTGCAATTTCTAAAAAACCAAAAGCAACTGTGCTCACAAACTCCCAGAGCACTGTACTCCCAAAGAAGAGCTTTCAGTGTTTTGCAAAATTTCTAACTGCTGTTTGAAATGAGGAATATGTATATTTAAACTCACCCCTGTGAAATCAGCTCTCTTCTATTTTTGTGTGTGTGCCCTAATACACAGTTTTCCCCAATGTAAGGAAACAGAATGATCCTAAATTAATAAAACAATTTATCTGAGATGTTTGGAAGGGGGGAAAGGGAAGATTATTTTAAAATAGCAAGAGGAAAAAAGATGGCTTAAGTGCATCTCAAGTTTCATTATCTTCAAGAACTCTACAGCTTAATATGTAAATGAAACTGTACCAGGCTCTGGGAGAGGCTGTTTTACATCTGTGGGTCAAGGGTGTCTGTGGTATTGATATTGCAGTCTCTTTTTCACTGCCATGTTTTTAAAAATAGCTCTGACAAACCAAATGATGGGGCTGATCCTGGCTCAGAGCAGGGAAGCAGAGGACTTGATTTGCAGAAACCTTGTTTTTCACTACAGTCTATAGCAGTCAACAGCGCAACAAGCACCATCCTACCTTTGCCTGTTCCTGCACAAAACCCCCATGTGGGGATGTTAATGCTTTACTCTGCTAACTCTTTGAACATTTTTTTGGTTTGGCTTTTGTTCTGTTTAAAGTATTCCTTCCATACAATCTTAAAACCAATTAACCCTGACCCTAGGATGCCATACCCCGACTGAATTCAGTGCTAACATTTTCAAACGTGTTAATGCTTAGACATGTTGGCTAAAACCAAAAGCGTAACAAAACCCCATTCGGTCGTTAGTGCTGAGTTAGGAATTTGGAATTAAGCACAGGAGAGGGGAAGCTGGGGTGAGTACAGAGGAAGAGCGTGACAGGGAGGCCTGCCGGGCACTGACAGCCGCGGGAGCCTTAGGGAAGCACACAGGTCCCTTCCCGCCCCGTTTCCCGTTATTCCCAGCGGGGTCTGGGTTTGTTCTCCGCCGTGTCCCTGCCCGGCCGCTGCCGCGGTACCCGCGATGACGATGACGCGCAGCTCCCGGCTCTTGACGTCGTGCAGGAGGTCCCGCCGCAGGCTCTGCAGCATGGGCAGCGACAGCGCGTTCCGCCGCCGCGGGTTGTTCAGGACGATGGTGCTGCAAAAGCCGTGAAACGCGGCGGGGTTACGCTCACCGAGCTCCGAGCGCGGCCGCGTCCCGGAGCCCCTGGAGCCCCCGCTCACCGCACGCCCCCCGCCTGCCGCAGCTCCGTCAGCGGCTCCGCCGGCGGGGCCTGCCCGGCCCCCGCGGCCGCGGCGCTGCTGAAGGCGGCCGTGAGGGGCCTCCGCAGCCGGCACAGCCGGGCCGCCATGGCTGTGGGGTCGGGCCGGCCGGGCCGG
>WBNQ01042898.1:0-15944 GCA_013401375.1 Spizella passerina | reverse complement strand
TCCTGTCAGGGAGGTGCAGAGAGTGAAAAGGTCCCCCCTGAGCCTCCTTTTCTCCAGGCTGAGCCCCCTCAGCTGCTCCTCCTCAGCCTTGTGCTCCAGCCCCTGCCCCAGCCCCATTGCCCTACTCTGGGCACTCTCCAGCCCCTCAGTGCCCTTCCTGAGCTGAGGGGCCAGAACTGGGCACAGCACTCGAGGTGTGGCTCACCAGTGTCCCTGGACACATCATTCCTGGAACAGACCATCCACACAGAGCCTCCCTCCGTCCTTCCTGCACTGGAAGGCAGGGATGGGCAGTGGTGTCATTAATGAGTAGCTGGGGTGTTGGAGAGCACTCAGAAATGGGATAATTTCTTCAGATTCCACTGAGCACCTGCATTTGTGACTGTGGGATGGAGATTAGGACTGTGCTGAGCAAATTTGTCAGTGGCACTGGGGTGGATCTGTCATTACAGAGAGAACAGTGGTGTCATGCAGAGAAAATGACATGGCTTTGAGGCCCAGAGTAACTGGCATGAGGTGACATTCAGTTCTGCAGGGTTACGTGAGAGCTAAGAAGATCATAATTTATTCACTGGGAATTCATCATCTAGAAATTATAATGGGAAATGCCTTGTGTGTTCTGATAGGTTTTACAGAGTCAGTCTGTAGTCCATATGCTGCATTCAAGAAGAAAAAAAGAGGCAAATTTTATTTTAAGAAGTGGTTTGGTGACTTTAAACTTTAAATGTAATTTTAAAATTCAGAATATTTTAGGGACTTACAGGTACATTCACAAGCTCTTCTTGAATATTTCTTATGCTTCTCCTCACCTGTGTTCCAAAAGTCAAGCTAAAAGAGAGGCAGCCGTGTAGCTGAGGCAGCTGGGGAACAATCTCATCTGGCAGGAGATGTTACAAGCCAAAAGACCAAGCAGCCTTTTTCCACATGATACAGGTACCCTAAAATGGAATAGATTTATGTGCAGCATGTGCTCCTTGTAAATGTAAATCTGTGCTCCTGCTTATCTCCCTGTTTTTGTGAGTTGTTGCAAAGTACTTGTGGGTTCCCAGATGTGTCTCCAGTTTTTGTCAGTGTCTGTTGAACCCCTGCAGCTTTTTGGACTGTACTGGCAATTGAGGCTTCTCAGTTGTGAGCATCAGCCTCATAAAAGAACCATTTGAATTTTGTGTTTATAATATATTTACTTACACAGATATTAACAGCTTAGTGTGGAGATGCACTTTCTGCTTACTGATTTTATGTTCCCTAAAACAATGACCCCTCAGATTCCTGGGCTTTGTGGCTCTGCAGTAAGAGGCACAGTAGGTTTATGTATATTTATTTACATTTTTCAGTATATTTATTTACATTTTACATTTTGAAGGTCACTGTCAGACCTGAGAGCTAATTCTGCTCTGGGCTTTTCCCACATGACCATTTTCTTTTTCTCATGGTTGTTTGTACCTCATGGTCATTCACTGAAGAGTTCTTCCAAAATTTACTTTTAATATGCAGTAGGAATTTGCAGAAAAAATTAATTGAAAATTCCCATTTAGAAGCAAATGAGATCATCTTATATAGATTTCAGCAGTTTCACAGTCCCTGCTTGGTTTGTCAAGGGAGCACACTGAGAACACAATGTGTGTGCTGCTCTGGGAGGAGTTCCTAATCCCCTGAAACTCTGACCACTGACCTCTTTCAAATTTGTGAATACCACCTGATATTTTTTCTTCCAGTTCCTTCTCTTTCTCCATCTGCTTTTCCCTTTTCTGTCCATTTCTGAGGAAAGAGTATTTTTGTGGTCTTCTCCAAAAAGCTTATTTTTTATATAGTGTTTCCAGCTCTCTGGAAATTCAGTTCTTTTTAACTTTGATTGACAACCTCATGTTTCCTTTCACACCCACCCCCATTACAGATTGTTTTTTGGCTGCAGTTTCCCCAGTGCATTTAGGGGAGAAAGTACTTTCTCTGAGAAAGTACTGAAAAAACTTTCTGATTTCAGGCAGATTTCCTTTTCACAGCATTTGCCAGCAGCATGGTGGTTATGGCTGAGCTCACAGTTTCAACTGGAGACAGCCAGAAGCCAGGATGAAAGTACCAGACAGGGCTTTTCTAACCTTTAGCTGTATAGATCCTCATAAAAAAATAAAAAGGGAGATTACAAAGGACATGACATGACTTCATCCTTAGATCATTCCAGAAACTTCCAGGGTATCACACTGTGCAGGAAAAGATGTTTTGAGATTCAAGTGTGCTTAGCTGCTGTAAAGCTCTCTGTGCATTGTGATGTTTCCAGCTAGCATGCATGGACAATAAAGATAGAGGATTCCTTCCTTCATGAAGCTCAGGTATTTATTTGGCTCTTGATTTCCTTGGCTTTCAGCAAGCCCAGATGGGATGTGCATCTTGCAGGAGCACCTGCTGCTATAAACAGCAGGCCCACCCAGGGCAAAGGCAGACCTTGTTGGGATGCAGCTGAAATGTAAAATACATCCACATATGTAAATTAGTACATTTATCCAAAAAGACATTTCTATTAATTGGAATGCTATGATGAAAACTTGGGACTATTTTATGGAACGTGAGGCAGACATATCCTTAGCAGATTTTCATGCAAATTATTTCTTGTCAAATGTTGGCATTCCCAGAGGATCTTGTGACCTGATTTTCAACACTGCTGAAGGCATCCAAATCCCACTGGGATCCAGAGGTGTTTGGCACCTTAAGAACTCAAAGATTGCTTAATTCTGCTCAGGTGTGTAGTAGTTCCAGGACAACAGGGAGAGCAGGGTCCTGTTCTTGCACCCAGGCCAAGGAAAATAATTTATTTCCCTCCTTTGTAAATTCTCCTAGCAAAGAATAGACTAGTGCATCATGGTTTCTCTGATGTGGAACCCTCCAGGACTGACTAAAGAAAAGATGAAAAAAGGTTTTGCATTTTTGTTTCCATTTAGCAAGGACTCTGAGCTGAGTCCCAGCACCACAGGATGGGTGCTGTCTCTGTAACATTTTTCTTGTGTCCTTTGACCATTTGTGTTTTCTGTATTGCTGTTAGGATAGAAATAGCACAGGAACTTCAGGAAAATACTTAATTGTGCTGGGATTTTCTAAGGGCATGAAACCCTTTTATTCTGTCCACACCTCAAATTCCCATGACCCTGCTACCAAACCTCCTTTGAGTCCTAGCCCTGGGGTTTTTTTTTGAAAAGTCTGGGAAAGGTAATTTGTATATCAGCCTTCTCTTTATAGAGGCTCTAATTACTAATTACGAAGAAGTAATTAAAAATCAGTTACAGGATTAACATAGGAGACTATCAGAAATTTTAGCATGTACTTTAAGAGAAAGTTATATTAAAAAAATTATTATTCTGCTAAAAGAAAGGTTTTAAATGCAGTTTTAACTTCATGACTGCCATTGAGAATTTGCAGCAGCCTGTGAACCAGGCTAATCAGTCAGGTTGCCAGTCAGGCTCAGATCAGGTCCTTCCCTGGCACTACTGCTGCCTCCTGCCTTTACACTTTGCATTCCTTCAGCAAACAGTGCAGTGTCCTGTTTGCTCTTGGCATGAAACATCAAGCTCCCAGAGTCACTTGTGCTGCAGTGCTTGCAGTTTCTGCTCACAGCTGCTTCCCAGACGCTGTGTGGCAGCACTGCTCCGTCTAATGGCTGCTTCTTATTGTCCCTTCTGCTTGTGAACCAGGTGATCCACCAAAGCCCTTTTGTTACTAACTCATTCCTGCTCCTCTTCATTTGCTCTCTTCCTCTCATCCTCCCCACACTCCTCTTTTATCCTATATTGTCCTCACTGTTGAAGTGATTTAACTTTCCCTGGCATTAACATTAGATTTTTTTTGTTTGTATGTGAGATTCTTAAGATGTGAACAATGACCAGAATTATAAATATGTGAGACTATAACAGACTTGGGAAAAGGTGATATTCATTCCTTCCATCAGAGGATCTAACCTTAGGTTCCCAATTTAGTTACTTACACCTGCAAGGCTCCCTACACAGCCAGTAGAGACATTCTCCCCTGCAGGGCTGAGCAGTGTCTAAAGGAGCAGCTCCCAGTGCCTCTGCAGGCTCCTCCTGCTCTCCATTCATTGCACCGGTGTCAGGGTTTAACCCCAGCTGGGGACTCAGCCCTGGGCAGCCGCTCCCTCACCTCCCCCTACAGGATCAGGGAGAGTCACAAGAGTAAAACTGAGGAAGGTCATGGGCTGGCATAAAGACAGTTCAATTGTAAAGCAAAAATGGTGCACAAAACCCAAGGAATCCGTTCCCCACTTCCCATGGGCAGTCAGGTGTTCAGCCATGCCCAGGACAGCAGGGCTCTGCCAAATGTAACAGTGACTTGGAAAGACAAACAGCATCACTCAAAATGTCCCCCCCTTCCTTGCCCCAATTTTACATGCCAGTCATGACCCCATGTGGTCTGGGACATCCCTTGGGTCTGTTGGGGTCAGCTGTCCTGGCTGTGTCCCCGTGCACCCCTGGCCTCCTCACTGGTGTGGTGGGACAGGGAGCACAGGAGGCCTTGACCTTGTGTAAGCCTTGCCCAACAACAACAAAACCATCCATGACCTATCAACTGATTCCCACACAAATCCAAACCAGCCCCATACAGGGTACTGTGAACAAAACCAGCTCTGTCCCAGCCCAAATCACCAGTAGGGAACTGAGGCAGACTGGTCTGATGCCTCTTGCAGGGCATGTGAGCTTTCTGTCACCCACATGAAAGGTACAAATACTGACCTAGGCCCAGGGACCTCAATGGAAGAGAGAAGTACCAGAATCCTCTCAGCCTGATGATTCTCTGACTGTATCTCAGGATTCACTTCCAGATGTCAGTGCCTCTCTGCTGTGGTTACAGACAGAAACATTGCTATGAATGAAGAGATAAATTGTAGCTACTGTACTGGGCCAAGAACAAAAGTTTGCCTAAAAGTTTGCCTTTGTTCATACTGAGGAACATCCTCAATTGTGGCCTGGTTTTGCTTCAAGCCCCTTCTGCAAATGATGGTTCTCACCACAAAATTGCACCCTCTACCGAGCCTGTCCCTGCCCCTGCTAGTAACTACTTCACTGTAGCAAAACACATTGAATTTTCTGCACTCTTCCGGTTCACCTGTTTCCTGCTCCTTGGCCAACTTTCAGCTAGTTTCATTTTCTTTCAATCCTTTTCATCTCATTACAACCAACATAAAAGAACCAGATAAAATATTATTTTTTTCAATTAAATTGGATTTTTATCCAATAAGAATACTCTTACAAATGAGCACGAGAATGACAGAATCCTAATAGTTCATGGTTCCTTGGCATCACCAACATCAGAAGCTGCACAGGGATAACATAGACAACATCCACCTTGGGTAGAAAAGTTTATGAAGTTCCAGAAAAAATTTGTTCTGTCAGGAGCTGAAGCCGGTCATGTCCACACCATAGTGGGGAGGGAGGAGGGGAAGGGGGAGGTTTTTATGTGTCCTTGCAACATTTCTTGTCAGGGGCTTGACACAGAACGCTGCTCATTACTGGGTTACATATCTCAATGGTATTACATTTTATTACACGTTAATATTACATATTATTACATATTACATGTCTCAATGGTATACATATACATATTACATATCTCAATGTGTGTTCTACCTTATCTTACATCTTATCTCCTGGTGCTGTGTCAGAGCTGGCAGGACCAGGAGCCACCAGGGAAGCTGCCAACTGCTCGTGTGCATTTTCCTTATGGAAGGAAATGCCGTGCTGCAGGTTGGGCTCAGGCCATCCAGCTGGCCCGATACTCTCACCTCACACCTCCATCTTATCAAGGCCACACATGGTAAATTCACAGTGTGTTGGCACAAAGGAGGGGGCGATGGCCTGATCCAACACAGCTGTCTGATATTGTGGAGAAACATCCTGTAACTCTCTGTGTCAAAGTGCTCGTGGTTCCTGTTTCCAAGCAGAGGAAGCAGTAATACATAATGAGCAAAAAAATGATTCTGTGTTTAGGAAATACTAACCCATGAATTAAAAGGGGCATTTTTATAATCAAGAATTATTTTAGTTTTGAAAGAAAAAGCTTCAGGAAATTATGTCTGCCAGTCCCCTGGGTCTGTCAAGGAGATTGGAAGAGATGCTAAAATTTGTTGCTGAACAGACAGAAATGAATGCT
Source organism: Spizella passerina (assembly GCA_013401375.1). NCBI lineage: Eukaryota > Metazoa > Chordata > Aves > Passeriformes > Passerellidae > Spizella > Spizella passerina. The sequence continues at coordinate 9,794 of WBNQ01042898.1, read as the reverse complement.
TGCCCTGAGGAAAAGGCTGCAGCCCAGGCTCAGTGATGCTCTCTCTGGTGTGACCTCCTGACCAGTCCATGGGTGTGCCAGTTGATACACAGCTCTCAGAGCCAGCCCTGCTCTCACCCAGCCAGAGGTGAGAGGAGACCAATGGAGCTGTGTATGGGCTGTGTAAGGGAGCTGGGACATGGGGTGTTTGTGTTTGTGCCACACAGACACACTGGAGAGAGGATTTAAATATGTGGGGAAATTCAGGTTGTTGTAACAGTGCATGACAGGATAAAAATAAACTGTGAACAGTGTTTACCAGTCCTGTAGTTGAAGAAAGAACCCGAGTTGATCAGATAAAAATCCCTGACACTCCGTGTCGCTTGCCCTCCTGCTTCCTCCCCATCCCTTCAGTCCTCATGACCATTCCCTGAGCAAATGTGCTGTGGTGGGAAGGGAGCAGGCTTTTGGCAGGTCAAACACAGCAGTGAAGCCAATGAAGCCTGTGGGTCTTCTCTAATCTGAGGTGGTAACTGGGGTCTCCAGTCTCTGTCTGGCCTATGGTGTTCTTAGGAGAGGTGGATTCCTAAGATCACTGAGAACCCCAGCCTGCAGTCAAATGTAGCAGCAGACAGACAGTCTGATCCTATTTCCACAGGAAACCAGGCTAAAATAACCTTCACAATCTTGTTCAACTCCTACATTTAAAATGACGCCGTTGTTTTCATGAACAGCCTCCTGCACAACAGCAACACCACAGTGAACTAGAGATTTTCATCATTACCCATCTGTTCTATTGAGAGCTGAACCAATTAGCACTGGAAAGATTCTTAATATGGCAATGGATTTATCAATTATCAATGAACATTTTAATGAACTAATCCCATTAGTGATTTTTTAGAGTTTCATTTATTTTTAACAGCTGACTGTCTAGTTTATCTTTGTTTTTATTTTTGCTTCTTCATTGCACTTGTATGAGAAATTTGGCCTTGGGCTTCACAAGACAGCAGGAGAGACATACATGCTGATTTCTCCCTCTCTTCTCATCAGAGGCAAGGAAATCAAATGCTTCCTTGATTTACATCCTGCTTAATCCCACTGACATTAATTTACCTAAATCTGGGTACATGATTTGTTAAATTAGACCTGTACAGTATGCAAAATATGAGGGTTTGGCTAGGTCTCTTTGAAAATTTGTAGCTTAATTTATCACTTACTTTTAAACATGGCCACCTGCTTTTCTTCTTCATCAGTCTTTATATGCATAGTTCTGGAGGAGGCAAAAGAAGACCATTCCTAAGTTGTAAATTTATTTAAATTTGGACTTCAGTGATCCTTGTGGGTCCCTTTGAACTCAGGATATTCTATGATTTTTTTTTTTTTTAATTTCTTCTTGTTTCAGGGGTACCTTTTGTGCTTGGCATGTTCAGCTCTGGCAATTTGGGTTCCTTAGCTAACACTGCTATTCCTAGCAGGAAACCTTCAGGGAGATGAATAGTACATATTTAGACATCTGAGACAAATGAAACAGGATTATATGAATTAATTGCAGCTGCAAAGATTTTCAAGTTCTTCATGTTTTTCATGAACATAGAGATTTGGCTGCTGACAGTGGCACAAGGTTTCATTTGAATTGCTGAGGATGGAAGAGTTTCTGACTTTGCAAGGCAGCTGGATCCCAGTTCAGTTTGAAGCTGGTGGCTGGATTCTTACAGATTTCACTGTCATCAGGTTTGCTGGACCTGGCACAGCAATTTTCAAGCATTGATGCTCACAGCAACTCATGACAGTTCATGTAAGACCTGCTTTCAGCTTTGGGATGTGCAGTGGACTGGATCTAGATGATCTTTAAGATCCTTTCCAACCAACACATTCTGTGATTCTCTGATAATATCATCAGTGCAGTCTCAGAGCCACAACAGTACAAAAAGGAATTTAGACAGCACCTTGAATCCCCAGTGCTCCCAAAATTACAGAGGTACATAATTGCACAGCTTTTTGATACTGAAAGACCAACTACTTTCTTCAGTTCACATTAGCACTAATCAGCTGTCTAGATCTGGACCAATCCATAGAAGTGAAATTACAGGGACATTAGGGAGGTAGTAAATCATGCTTATTACACCAGTGCCTAAGGCTGAGAAAGTACAAAGCTCTCCCCAGAAGAGAGATTACTGTACTCCCTGCTCCAAAAAAGCTCAGAGCTGGAGAAAAGCAGCTGAATATGTTTATAAAGTGAAGGTTGTAATTTGAGAGGAAGCACGTAGTACCTTGGTGATGTTAGAGCTGGTTTGAGAATATAAACAGAAAGAGGAGAGAAAGGAGAGGAGACTGAAGAGAGGATTGTTGGAGTAACAGTCCCAGGAGTGGGATGCAGCTGATGTAAGAGATTTTGAGCACAGGGGCTGGAACAAACAACCAGTGAACGTGGGTGAATGTTGAGCCAGCACTGCAGAGTGGCTCTGGGGGTGGCTGTCACTCCTACCTTGACAGCTGCTCTCAGGGCTTCTTCTTCCTCATCTGAGAGCTGGCTCCCCCAGAAATGGGAATAGTTCTCAGTATAGGTGTGTGCCAGAGTATTTATATTTAATTTCTTTTTTTTCCCCTGAACTTCCTTTTTAAGCAGATTTAAGGAATGAAATATACAGAGTACACAGAGGGACATCTGCAATATTATGTTGAAAATACTGCTCCAGATCTCAAGTTTAGGAACCAAAGGTAGGGATCCACATGCTAAACTGGAGAAACTCTAGTGCTGGTTTGAAATGAGATCTGGCTGCTCACAGCTTCATTGATGAGATGTTTTGATACCCCCTTGTTTCTTCACTCTATCATCTCTAGGCCTCCTCAGGATGTGACCTGTGCTGAGGGAGTTCTGTAACACACTGAGCTCTCTGTCAGTTCTTCCATCTGCTCAAGCAGGGATTAGAATTGGTCTTGAGGAATCCCCATTTTCTTTTTATAGCTTCACACTGATTCACCATGGGAAGGGGTTCAGTTATGAGGAATGTTGTAGGCTCTGAACTACATCCTGCTCAGCTGTACACCTACAGCTTCCACTCATTTGTAAAAAAAGACTAACATGCATGCAAGAGGGTAATTTGGTTCTGTTCCTGTTATTAGACCTGCATGACTTGATATTACTCAGAAATAGTTTCTGGCTTTTGGATGCCTGTTATTATCATTAGAAGTCTTTACTACTCTTTGTAGGAAGAGGTGGGCTTTGGATGAAGAATAATTCTCCATATCCTCAAGTTTTACTGTTCCCTTTCCAGTTATGTCCAAACATGACAGATGGAACAAAAAAGCCAGTCTCCTTTCTTTGTATGTGCAGGTAATTTGTAGCTGCATTCTGTCCAAGATTACAAATATACCAAAAAATGTGAAGGTTTTTTTGACCTATTTCTTTGATCCAATTCCCATCCCCCAAAAGGAAATCATGCAATGTCCAATCCTGCAATAAAAACCATAAGGAACAAAGGATTATTTTAATGCATTTTTAAAAGTGTACTTACTCAAAAACTTTAGTTGTAGTTGATGCAGCTGGGAGTAGGAGAATGCAGTGGTTGAGCCCATCTCAGTGCCCTTTCCAGTTCTGTATTCTATGATAATATGATTGGGAAGAGGACAATTATCAGCAATATCCAGTGTGAACACAGGAGCAGATTTGAAGTGCTGCCTGATTGCAAGGTGTTGTGTGACACTCATTGTCATTGCTTGAGAATGCTTTAATAAGCATTGAAAATATTCCATTACATGGATCATCTCTGACAAAAATACACTGTCTGATGTTTTGTGCTCTGTATAAATGCCAAGTGTTTAACACATGGACATGCAATGCTACCAGCTGAAAACACTAAAACCTGTAAACCCTTAATTCTTATTTGCAACAGAAATACCAGGAATCTTTCTATTTTAAGATTCTTTAAGAATCTTTAATTAAACACTTTCTTTTCAGTATGGATGAACAATGACAAAGGGTGTTTTTTTCTATTCAGAAATAGATAACGACCTTATAATCATGAAAAGGACTAATGAGACTGATCTTTTTCTACAAATGCAGATCCTGTTCTGGCACCTGAACAGCTGAGTAGGAGGTAAGAGTATATTTAAAGACTAGATACCACACAGAACAGATTCCTGTTTGGTTCTTGTACTGGTTTATACTCAGTTCTCAGCACTTCAGACTATATTTTCCAAACACTTTACTTCTCTCCATTTACTTCATCAAAGTCATTCAAATCTGGATTTTAAACCTGTGTTTCTACCGAGTTGTCTGGAAGCAGATTCATTTACCTAATGTAAAGGTGAGCCTCAGCACACAGATTAAGACTCCTAAATTTAGGTGTCTGCACGTAGGTGCTGACCTGGGAGGTGGCTGTGGAAGCTCTGGTGGGGCCAGGAGGCACCAGGGCTGGGGCTTGAGAGGGCTCCAGACTCACTCACTGGGGATCAGACCTCAGCAAGGACCTATGGAGCAATTCCCCAGGGTAAGCAATGAACGTCTGGGGCGTGGGGCTCAGGGTGCCATCAATGCAGCCACCTGCAAGGGCTGTAAAATGAGCTGCCTCATGGCCTCCAGCCCTTTGAGTGCCCTCCAGCCCCCAGAACGGGAGCCCTGACACCTGGTTTGCACACAGGCACATACACTGTGGCAGAAGGACCTTAACCTAAGGTTAAGTGAGATCCATCCCACCCAGGTGAGATCCATCCACCCAGGAGCCAGGCTGTAGAACAGAGTTCAGAACTCAGGATAAGCAGCCTCACAAAAGCACTGGTTACATTACACCTGTTTGTCTATGGCCTGCCTGGAGCCTCTGCACATACCAAGCTTTTCTCAGCTCTCCCACAAAGTCTAGACAAGAAGAAAAAAATATTTATGGACAATAAGGGTGTGGGGGTGTGGCCAACAATTCCTTCTTCCCTTGGAAAAGACCTGGGGGTGACTGATGCAGGACACAACATGATTGTCCTTTTCTATCTCAATGCAGCTGTTTCAGAACCAAATTATCAAGAAAAGGCTGATGCAGCTTGTGTGACAGATTTTCCTGACTGTGTGGAAAGTCCAGGATGCATTTTAGGTGACGCATTTTGTGTCATTTAATTAACTGATACTGTAGCTGTGTTTGCCCTGCCAGAGGATTTCTAAACTCTTTGTATCAACTAATTTTAGTTGAGAGACAGTACAATGAACTTAGTCCATTTTCTGCATTTTCCCAAATTCTGATTTCACCCTTTATCTTAACTGAAGCAGCAGCAGCAGCCCTGCATATTTTCCATTACCTCCTCCCCTGCTTCTAATAAAAATTCAACTATGGGTCAAATCCTTGGCTGGAAAGAGTCTATACAGTTCAGGATCTCCTTTGTATAAAAAAGTTACAAAAACAGGATGTGTTTTATTTGACTAGAGTGAACTTAATGGTCATGGGTCGTTTTCATTTAATACACATTTTTTTTTCTCATGGTTTTCAAATGTATTTTGTTTCTTAAATGACAGCAAGAAGAAAATGTATTTTTCTTAGCATTTTTTCTTAAGGATCTCAAGGCACTTTGCTGGCAGTAATTTGCTAAATATTGCAGCCTCCCTATATAGTGAATATGTCACTCCTGGCCTTATCTGCTTTCTCAGCTTTCAGGCCTATTTCCCTCCAGTGGGAGGGAAGACCTGGGTGCTTTCCAATCTAGAATTATTAAGAGGACAGAAACACCATATATTTTTATGTACTTTTTTTTTATCACTTGTATTTTTCTTCACTTGTCTTCCCAAACTGAAAGCTTGATAATGAATTCTTCTTTTATTTCACTGGCATAATATTATTTTCCCTTGTCTTTAAGTATTCCCCATCAAGTCTCCAGTTTGCCCTGTTCCATTCATTCCCTCTGGAAGGGTTTTTAAGTTTTCAAAGTTCACCTCAGGAAGATTTCATAATAAGAACTCAAGGAAAATAATATAATCTTGCTTTAAAACACTTCCTTCCTCTGTTTTGCTGATGAATTACAACAATTCACAATACCATCTGGCCAGCAAGTGGTACAGAACTTATTTCATTGTTTTAATTGTATTTGTTTCTTTTGGTTATAGAGCCCATAACATGAGGATTCCCCTGATGCTGTTCTGTGATCAGGCCTAGAGTACAACATAAGATCAAGATTACCCAAATGTATGGAACTGGGCTAGAAATAGCCCTGGCAAATGATCTGTAGACTAAGATGGAATTAGAACCTGAGTGCTGTGGTGGAAGGCAAAATGCATGTCTGAATTTTCCAGCTTGATGCATTTTCTAAAATCAGAGGAAAATCTGAATAAAAATCTTTTTCTTAGGGGGATTTTACAGAAACTTCTTAAGCTCATAGACTGAGTTGAAAAGGAGAAATGAACCTGTTTTTTTGAATCCAGCTTTGATATAAATCTGAATAATGGAAATAGAACTGGACAAGACATTCTGAAGAACTTTCTACAATCCAAGTTTTGAGGAATCTCACAGAACAGTTAATGAAGTAGAGTAGTGCTTAAGCTCAAGTCTAGGAAGGACTGCCTCCATCCCAAAAACTAAGCAACAAACTAAACGTATTCCAGATCTAAGTTAGATCACACGTGGATTGGGAGCATTAGAGGTGATACAGAGGGGAAGTACCACACCCCAGACCACCTGCAGCACTCAGTGCACGAGGGCAATGAGACCTCAGGGTCTCTAGGTCTTCTCTCCAAGCACATTTGGAGCACTCATGAGTATCAGACTTTCAATACATAATTTGAGGCCTGATTCAGTGTAGATCACAAGGTGGTGCAATTTCAGTGAAACTACTGCTTCTTATGCTACAGCTGTTAATTTAATTCACTTGTTTGCTTTGAAAGACTGTGAAAATGAAGAATTACTCAAAACAATCTCTAGTGACTGTGAATGTTCTTACAGCTCTTACCAGAGGTGAATGTTATGGTGTAAAGGTACAGAGCACTCAGCAGCAGGAATTCACTGTCTGTCCCATAGCAGGTGCCAATCTCCAGGGTCAGTGCTGCTCCACACAACCTTGCTGACAAGTGTCATGCTTGGTGTTGATTGTTTGATACAGAACTTTTGATCACCAGCTTTTTCATATAAGCTGTGGCCAGACAATAAAAGGCAAAGGTCAGTGCCACATTAATGACAGAGGGCATGAAGTTCTTAGAATTTATTTTTAGTTCACCAAACCATTCTAGTCCTGAGGTTTAGATTATTTAAAGCAAACATTGCTGTATACCCAACACATGGTATTTTCTCCCATGTTGCCTCGGGTCCACATGCTCATGTCACTTCCATGTGATCTACAGCATAATGCAAAGCTGTGTCGTATTCTTTTAATTTTTACACTGAAGGATTTCAAATGGAACCTAACATAATTAGATTACATGTAATCTCTTCCCATTTTGATCCTATTCTCAAAGAGTGTTTGCAAAGGAGCTTACTTGAGTCTTAAATGCACAACTTGCAGTCACTCTGACGGAGATGAATAAGAGCAGCAGGCTCTTAAGAAAACATGCTGATGTGCAGGACAAAGCCTCATGGCTTTATTCAGTGAAAATGGTGTATCCATGAGCAGTGTCCACTTCAAGATCCTCGACACACAATTTTTTAAACTCCTGCACAAAACCTATAGCAAGTTGTTTCAGAGTCTTTCCTTATCCATTTGTCTCCTGAATCAACATGGGCTCCTATTCATTCCTGCTTGTCCCAGGCTTCCACAGAGCTGAGTGGTTTCTATTCAGGTGTCGGCCATCGAGATAAACTGCAGTTCAGAAGGGTTTTCAGAGAGCCATCACCTTCCCTGGAGTACATTAAAAGGGATTATGCATTGCCAGACAGCAAGTCTTGTCAGGTCAGGGCAAAACAACATTTTAAGCCGATTGGCTCATATATCTCAAGGTATGTGTGTCCTTGCACAAATTCACTTTCCCCTCAACCCAGTATTTAAGAAAATCCACCTTTCATGATGTTGATCGATCTGAAGTGTGGTCAGATTGAATCCTGCTTATTATCTTGAGGTTACCAAAGGAGAAATGTCTCTGGATGTGATAGTGAATTACAGGATTGTAAGGAAACTTTGAGGAAAACAGCCTGTTATTTGGTAGTTGATGCCTCACCTTTCAGAAAGCTCTTCGTTGCATGAAAAGGATAAAGCATGTTTACATTTCAGAGGTATTTGCTGCAAGTTTGGGAAGCTTCATCCTGCTTTACAGTCTCAAGCTGGCTTTATTTGCCAAAGGTGAGGGGTGCCTTTATTAGCGATGGTGGCTGTGTGCAGGGTCCTTGGCTTCCCTACAGGATAAAACGGGGTACCTGCTGTAAACATCAGCCTCAGCCAGATCTGTGAGCACCCCTTCTTCACCAGCCAGGAACCTGAGTAACCTCATGTCCCTGTGTCTGAGCAGCCTGGCCCTGGGAAACGCAGCAGTGGCCCTTGCCTGGGGAACGAGCTGTGTGCCTTATGGGTGTGAAACAGCTTGGGAGAGCGTGCCCACCCTCTCGCTGCCTTGTTTCACTCTACGGTTGCCATATGGGCTCAGTTAGGGAAAGGATAAGTGAGACAGGACTTCACTTCCCTGGCAAGCTCCTCCTGCAGTTCTGGCTCTGTAGGAAACCTTCACGCTGCTTCACCCCGAACAGGAGGCTGACCCAACACAGATGGCTCAAGGCAGAGGGGGCAGAATGAGCTCAAATGCAAAGCCCAACTCGCATCCCCCACTTCGCGTTGTGCTACATAAATTCTACATCCAGCGGAGCTGGGAAAAGGCTCTAAATACCACATTGCTGGAAAAAATGATTTTGATCTTTCACAAGGAGTTTTACCTGAACGAACTGAATATATTTCTGCTCCATCAGTCACTCACATTTGTCTTTCTGCTGGTTTCAGCAGCAAATGGAAAAGGTCATAAAGATGTAACTTTTGTGCTACATCAGACAAGTAATTACACCTTCTTCAGGATCCACTAGCACAGCACAGAGTACTGACACATTTTATTACAGGCTTTTGTTTTCATTCACTTGTAACTTGATGAAAATGATTCCCTTTGAGGCTTTTAGATTTGTTGCTGTCTAAGAAATGATTCTATTTCTGTTAACTTTGAGTTGCTTTTGACATTCTGGTAGTTATGAGTGAGTGATAATAAACTTTACTAGTGACTGTGCTCTGAACAATGCCTCTATAAATACTGTCATGAGATTCCTGGTTCCTTGTCTTACTGGAACTCTACATCACATCTGCACTTTACAAGAATATATCTTTCAGTTATTTTCCTGGAAAATCACAATAAGGCACACAAAAGATGAAGCTGACATTTTGTTTTGTTGTGCATCATTGCCAATAAGACCTAATCTTCTGTATTTTCTCTTTCTTCCTCTGTTTCATGTTCTACTTTTCCTTGATTTGAAAGCTGTATGATTTGATTATAGCTTTTTCCTCTTTTCCCCCAAATCCCTTTGCCTTCTGCTGTGGGAGCAGGATGACATCCTGTTAGCAAGAATCTAAAACTCAGGTTCAGGCAAATATCCCAATTCATGTTTTAAAGGCCATCCTGTGCTTCAGTTTAGATACAGCCCCACATTTTCTTCAGCCAGGCTTTCTGAGTTTTGCATTTGCTGTGCACAGCCAATTGTGCCTGGTCTATGTACTCAATGTAGAAAAGGATCTCTGGGAAGTTCTATAACATAGGAGATACAGGAAAGTGACACATTTTTGGTGTTGTGATGTTTCTCAGTGCACTGAAAAACTCCTTGGTATTAAGGAGACCTTTAAAAAGGGGTTTTGTGTTGTGTAAGTGTATTAAATGTTGTTCTTTG
>WBNQ01042897.1:0-12957 GCA_013401375.1 Spizella passerina | reverse complement strand
CTGTGCAGCTCAGCCTATTGGATAGTTTTGCCTTTGCCAGAATACAAAAGCTGTGTGCAGAGTTCTTGACCTCGGGAGCAAGGCTGGGTAGGTTATTTTTGACAATGCTTCACAACCCCAAGAAAAATCTCAACAATGTAAAACTTTCTTTGCATGTCTGATGAGTCAGACTGCAGCTTTGCCTCCCTCCAGATTGATACTAATGACAGGGACTTATTTATTTGTACTGCTGTATGTCCTCATCACCCTTTCCCTTCCCCGTGGGAGTTGCATGGTGGAAGTAAAAGGTGCTGCCTGAAGTACAGGTGCTCTGAAAGAAGAGTTGTGGTTTTTGTGTTACAGCCATATAAAATATTTCAGTGTTTCTTTTTAGCCCCTGCACTGTTTCTTCCTCCTGTTCCTCTGTTGTGCTGCCATACACTGCTCTCTCTTACCAGGAAGTAAATTAAATGCAGTGTTAATAACATGAGTAATACTACTGCTTGGATATAGGACTAGTAGGAGATAAGGGATGGAGACTAGGGGGCCTTCAGCCTTCTGATAAATCTTTGCACTGAATCTGAGTTACAGAATTTGTTAGTTGCTTGGAAAATGTCTCCTGTGTCTTTTTGTTGCTGACTGCCTTTATTATCAAGATCTGCTTTTAGAAATCAATGTTAGTGTGGTATTTCAAGGTGATCTAGAGTCCACATGTAGACTATGATTTTGCTGCAGCTATGTTGCAGACACATTAGTGCAGATTAAATAGAAGAAGATAAAAGGCAAGTTGATGCAATCACATTTTCAGGACAAGAGAAGTGAGAGTGATCAAAGGCAAGAACATGGCTGGGTCACTCTGCTGGAGTACTCCTGTCACTCTCTTCACTTGAGCTGCTCTTAGCAGTTTTCCAGGCTCTTTGTAGCAGGAATTGGAAGCATGCCCAAGGAAGGTATTGTGCCATTACACACTAATTTTTATTTACTACTCGACAGCTAAGAACCAAAGAGCAGACCTTGTACTTTAATATGTGGCTGACTTACCACACACCTCTATAAAGTCCTCTCATCAGCAGGAGTTAGACTTCAGCTAGTCCTGAGGTCTGAGATATTAAATGCCTTTCTGGTACATGACAGATCTTTTGAAGCCTTTGAAGCTAGAAAAGGCAAAAGCACCATCAAACTTCCAAATTGTAGGGTGTGTATAATGATCCATTAGAGAAAATAAGAAAGTTAGGGAGTAACAGGGAAATGTCTGGGATCTACAGCTGCTCCTTCTTGAACAAATGCTGTTACACTGCAGAACCTCAGTTTTCTTCCCTGCCAAGGATGGGATTACTACTTTAATCTATAGAATGCTTTAGGGCTGACAGGTGAAGGGGATTGAGGAAATACTTGGAATAATTACTATTTATCATGGTGCCACTATTATGGCTACCACTGCTATAATCTAACGTAGATTCATTTATATAATGAAATAATTCTCTTGTCAGTAGAGATGTGAGTTGCAGCTTAAATCTGTTGAGACAATGTAGAAACTTGTGACTTGCTGTAGCACAAACCTGTTGCTGTCCTGGGTTTTTGTGAGAATTGCTTAGTGAAGTGATGCACTCTGAATAGCTGATCTGTTTGGGTTTTTGAGAAGCATTGAAAACTTGGATGTATACAGGTTTCAATATTTTTTTAACAGCTATAAATTGAATCTACTTAATGATGTATACCCATAGTCAAGACCATAGACCATTCAGCAGATATGGAAGAGACATTGGTAAACCACTTGAGGGATGAAATGATAAATATTATAACTCGAAAGAGAGGCTCAAGACAGACCTTGGGGCTAAAAAGGAACTTGTTGTTCCTTTTTAAAAAGGAACAGATCTTTCCTTACAGAAACTGTGGAAGCCAGTAGTTTTTGCAAGCAGGAAAGGATTTATGATCAAAGATGAAATGACGCTGGGAAAAGGTGAACTGCTGCTTGATAAATGGTAGCCACCTAGAGCACACTGAGCACCAAGGGCTGCTGCGGTATGATGCTTCTGGCATTAGCCATAGAAAAGGGTGCCTAGTCTGTTTTTGAGCCAGACATCTAGCTTTTTTAAAAGATGATCCACCATACTGTCATTTTGCTCTGACCAGGGAGACAGTTTGCTTCAGGATTGTTTTGAATAAAGACTCTAATGCCCAGAGAGAGAAAAATCACCCTTCTTTTAATCTGAGATGCAGTAGATTGGTTTCATGACAGTTTGAAATTTTTTATGTTTTTTTAATGTTGGTTTTCATTATTACTCTGCCTAGCTATTTTGTATGGTGTTTGGGGGTGTTAATGAATCATAGGAGCATTGTAATTTCAGATGGGTTTGGTGAGGCATCCAGCATGTTAGTGCCTGTGAGCTGCCTGCTTGTGCTCCACCCAGCCACAGGATCACACCAGTCTTGCACAGGAATAAATGGGTTTACTTTCCCCTGTCTTACATATCTGCTGAGTGGGTCAGTCTGAATTCTTTCTTTCCTTGGCTTTCTTCCTTCCAGCGCTCTGCTATGCCTTAAAAATGCACCAGAGAGGGTATAATACCAATTTTACAGAACAAAAGGAGAAGAGGTGAAATGACTTGACCATCCTCAGGATGAATAAGTAGAGCAAGAGACAGAAAAGAAATTCATTAATTCCCACATAGAGTCAGCACAATCCCCACTCTGACACCTCCACTCTCAGACTTTTACCATTTCTTTCCTGTAGACATTTGAAAAAAGTTTCAGGACTTTGTGCTTCCTTCTGCGCTGCTTGACCTCAGTGTTTTCCTGTAGTAACCAGAGTGGTTTGAGATACCTAGATCCTTTGAGCTTTAGCTGTCTTTTTTTCTTTGTTTAGCTACAATTTAAATACCAGCCAAACTGTGTCAGAATTGTTATTTACCATGACTGCTTCTGACTACCTTCAGCTGCTTTCTTGCAGGCTAATAGAACTGCTGGAGAGCAAAGTCTAGTAACGCTGTTTCCTTTTCAGGGTAGATTTCATTCCTGCTCTTAACCTGTTCACCTTTTCAATAGCTGTACCTGTGAAGCCATGTTTCCAGTTTAAGATTAAAGACTTCAGAGGTTACTTCTGTTATACTGAATGATAATAAAACGCTTTCATTGTGCAGGTTACCAAAAATGTTTTCAGCAAATATGCAAATATCCCTTTGCAAAAGAAGCTCAAAATGGACAGAAGTGATAGGGGAGAAGGAACCTTCCATCTGTAGATGGCTTCCTGACCAGAGATTGGTCAATGATTTGTGGAAGAATTACTTGAAGGTGGCAAATAGTACTTTTTTCTTTTTTTCCCTCTTCAACAATGTCTAGAAAATAAACTGTATAAATTTCCTGAAAGTAGGAGCAGATTAGACTCACCAAATTCAGAACTTTTGTCTTTATGCACCCTTGTTCCACAGTTGCATATATTTTGAATGTGGGTGCCTGACATCCCTAAGTCAAATGAAATGCTACAACTAACAATCAGAGCGTGTAGCAGTCAAGAAACTAACAGGCTGAAGTGCAGCTATCATAACCTCAGAGTCTGTCACTTTGAACAGAAAATAGGCACCTAAGGCTAGAAATTGTCTGATCAACCTAGCATCTGTGCTGATGCACATGTGCGTCTCTAAATGTTGTGGTGCAGCATTTTCTAGCCACTTTTTTGGTAATTTCTAATCATCTGAACTTGTGAAAGAATTTTTATATTTGGATGTTGGCTATACAGTGGACTGATGCCATTTGGATTTGGATTTTTTGAAAATAATTTTTCGCTCACTTAAATGCTGTCTTCTACTTCAGACTCTACGTGTACCAATTAGTGTACCTTTTTAAGGCATAAAAATGGCTTCATAGTTAAATGTTTTCCTTCCATGTAAATCAATTATTTTACTTGTCTTTTTTAGTGATTGTTGTTCAGAGGGCAGAAGAAAAAGGGATTATTGAAATCTCCATTTTATGTTTAGCTAGTTATCCAAAAGACTTTGCTTTGTCTCAAAGCTTCATGCTTTTCACTAGCAATATCCCTCAGTCATAATTGATCTTAAGACATGGTTTCCAAGAATTGCTTTACAGGCAACTCTTGAATGTAATTTAAGAGATTTCTCCATCAATTGTAACTGATATTCATAATCAGGAAAAGAAAAATTGAGAGTTGAAGAGCTCTTTTACACTTCTACAGTATAAATGTGACATAACTCATTCTTCCCATTTTTATGGTATGTGTTTTTTGTTTGGCTTGGGTCTTTTTAATCCTTTGCTAAAGTAAAGCAGAAGCAGCATAAACAAGGTTTCTAGGTAATGCAGTGAAGTTCAGTGTTTTACTGCAGTGATTAAGTGTGTTCTATCATGTCTGACTGTATCATGCACCGATTTCCTTTCATTCCCAGATGTGAATTCTTACCATACCCTTTGCCTCTTCCACCCACTCCAATTATCTCAGCTAAAGTAAAGTTTCTAGAATCAACCATATTGTTTCATGATTGTTCTAAAGAAAAATCAGAGTCTCCCTTCTTACATGTTTGGGGCACCTCAAATAAATAGCAGGTCAAATTACTAATCTATTAGCTCTTTGTCTGCCATGGTATGCACAGTTAGTCATGAAATATTCATGCAATTCAGAAGAAAGCTTGGGGGAGGGGAGTGTGGGGGGGAAGGCAGCTCCTGAAATAAAACCACAGTATCGTAAGGTCAATCAGCTTGCTGCTTTTAGATTCAAGCGCAGGTCAAACCTTTCATCCCAGAAACTTTGCCCAAGAATTATTTACTTTCAGCTGTCGAGCTTGTTAAATGATTACCTAAGTCTATAGTGTGCTTTTTTTTTCTTCACAGGAAGGCTTTTATAGGACTTTTTTCCCTAAAGGATTACATTTTTACAGTACATGGTTCTCTATATGTAAGCTTTTCACAGAAGTCCTAATCCGACTTCAAATTAAATCCATTGGTAACTCCTGTTGACTTCAGTCAGAACAGCAGTGTGCCTGTCTGTCTTCATGCATTTAAAGAAAGTTCATTCAGCAATAGAAAGCACATGCAATGACATATAGTTATAAGATTACTGGGTTTAAAAGAATATGAAGTTGCTTATGCACATAAATCCAAAACAAGATGTACAGTAGTTGGGCTTCCTGCCCCATCTTCTCACTTAGCCTTGGAGAGTGAGTAAATGTGTAATAAAAGAGGAATTTTGAATCAAAAAGAAAAATAAAAACCAGTATTATATCTATGGAAAATCTATGCTAACATTATGTTCATTATTATAATATCACAGTACCTTCTTCTGTGTGCTAGTAACACTTTCTGTTCTTGTGTTTTCTCATCAATGTGAAAAATTTGTAAGGGACAGCTTTGGTTTGAAGGCAATTTTTCCTCTTTAAATACATTAATGTGTTAGGGAAGCTGAGAAGAATCCAGCTTGTAATCTGAAGCAAAAGGTGACAAGGTTGACTCCAAGGTTGGTTGAAGAAAAAATAATTCCACATATTCAGGCTGGTGCTTGTAGAAGCTCATGTCTTTTTCCATTATGCCAGATGAACAAAGGGTTGCCTGTCATTTTTATTTCAACACCTCATTTATTTTGATTTATCTGGTTAAAAGTTTTGGAAACCTTGCAAATTACCACCCGAGGCTCTGATTTTATATGTATTTGTTTATATATTATTATGTAAATATTTACACAAATATTTAAATATATTTATTGATTTTGTATTTACATTATGTTGGATGCACAATGCAATGACTTGTAGCAACTTGCAGCTGTTTAAAAATGTGTGGATTTTTGACACAATTCAAGACAGAAATGACTTTCTTATTCATGTTGGAGACTCCGACTAATCAGAAACACTGAGGATAAATAAAATTGTGGAGTCATAGGGTATTGGCTGGAAAGAACATTTAGTCCAATATCCCTCTCAAGGCAGAATAATCATTGGGTCTGCTGTAGTTTCATCTAAGTGTATTCTGAAAACCTCCAAGGATGACAATTTGGCCTATTCTAGGTTCTCCAGAATGGTTTCTTGCTGGAGATATTTTGCCCCAAATATCCAGCCTGAATCTCCCAAGCCTCAATTTCCAGTTGCAGTTTGTTTTCCCATGTTTTCCCTATTGGTTACTAATTTAAGAAATTAACTCCATAAATGCCTTTGAAATAGCTGTAGGCTGCTAGAACCTCCTATTGTCTCTAGATAAGCCTAGACTAAACACATTAGAAAGAACAAAATATTCTGTAGGCATATGTTACTGTAGTAGAAAATATATTCTGTGGCACATGCCACATATACCCATCACTAGTGGCTGCTGAAGCAGATGAATCGTAGTAGAATAGAAGCATGATCCATAGCACATGAAATTTCCACTGGCTGCCAGCCAGCGTTTTTCTTGAACAATTTAATGCTCCACCCTGTAGCAGGATACCCTGCCCAGCAGCAGGATCAGGAAGTGAGACATGGCTTTGTTTTATGAAAAAGAGCATTCACTGGCATGAAAAGAAATCTTGTCTAAATTCAACTAACTTTGTGCATCCTCCAGCGGAACTGACACATTCCCATAACCTGTTCATTTTTTAGTGAACAGTATGTGCAGCCCTTCAGTCTCACTTCTAGTTAGAGATGGAGGAGTCATGGGGAAATTGAGTCTGGTGTTGGATGTACCTATCTAGTTTCTTTTTTCTGAAGAATTGTATTAAACACCTTCACATTACCCATTTGCAGATAGCAACTACATTGTTGTTGCTGTGGTGTTTATGGCAAAGTAGAAAGTAGTTCAGTAAAGTCACCAAAATTCTGCTTTAAAAAGATTTGCCACATAACATGTCATGTCACCAGACCAGTGTAATGTTTTTTGTCCTACTGAAAATCCCAAAGAGGTAAATGTAATGAAAATGTAGATATTCTGCAGTGTTAAATTTATCTCAAAATACTGCACTGTATTAAAATGCTGAAATGAAAAAAAAAAATTCATTATGTCTTGCTCTTAGAAAACTGATGTTGGTGAAAGAAATGTTTTCTGGGTTATTTAGATACTGCTTTTTTCATGCAACAGAGTTGCTCCTTTCTTGTACCATTGCATTGACTTTGCAGTAAAGCGTGCATGATATTGTATTATGCAGTTTGGGATTTTTAATGGGGAATGTAGTTTTTGTTGTGAGGATATGGAAAAAACCATGGTAAGCTTTAGAAAGATTATTTTGTATGTGGTTATACAAACTGTTTCCTTCAAGAAGCTGGTTTAGGAGATTGTAAAAGAGTATATATGAGTTGGCTCATAAAGTGAGGTGCCATTGACTTTAAAAGTGCTGTGCATGTTGTTTCTTCACAGTTATCTGCTGTGATAATGAAATAAAGATGGGGTGCCATGCAGCTCATTGAGGTTGAAAAGTCCATTGCTGTTCTCAGTTGCTCATGATATTGGATAATGGCTGCATCAATGCCCATCACTGGGGAGGTTGTGGGGAGACCTGCACGACAATCCCTGTGGGAGCCTGCAAGGGTCAGCTCACTGCAGAGTGGGACACCCCGTCCCTGGATGCTGCTGCTGACACACTGAGCCCCAGGCCCTTGTGTGAGCTGTCTCACAGAGCTGGGTAGATCCTGCTAGGAAAGGATTGCGGATCGAAACTCGAGGTACGCGGTTATGTCACACAGTGAGCTCTAAAACAAGGATTGTTTTGGGTATTGTTTCACAAGCACATCCTGCAAAGCTAAAATGAGCTGCTGTCTTCTTTGCTGTGCTAGCTTTTATTCCACCTGTATAGAAGGCCATCTCCACTTGTAAGTTATGTTTAAATAATTTGGAGATATGCTGCTGTGGGATGCAGACTCTTGACTCCTTTCAGAGGCACTGGGAGAATTACTGGTGCATGTGCATAGAAAATTTCTGCTTTATTACCATAAATAAATAGAAACATGCCACATATTGCCAGTTATTTGTGTGTTAATAATCACATTTCTCAGATTAATCTGGTTCATTGTGACATATCTATAAGAAGTATTAAACCTACAGATGAAGATAGGAACACAGTTAATTAATGATTGTAATGATTCTTTTCATTTATAGTTGAGATCTGGAAAGGTCACACTGGTAGAAAATTTATGTAATACTCCTATACTTCCCTTCCTTGTCTTAGAGGATTTTTCTCTATTAAGAGGTGAGAATAGTAGAATATTGAACTTGGGAGTATGGGTCTATATTCAATGCTTGATGTTATTACAGAATATTGAGAAATTGGTCTTTGTTGTTTACTGTTTCAATGGTCAAGTTTAAAATCAAAACTCTGCACTAGAGATGAGAGATATGACTTACTTTCCCAGCTTTTCTACAAATTTCAAGATTTCTGATACTGCTGAGGTCTTTGCAGTTTTGCCATCTGTAAGGTAAGACTAATGATAGTGGTTACCTTGGAAAGGTATTTTGACAATAATTAACATAGAGTTATTGAGAGCTAGGTTTTTCTTTTCAGATAAATATTACATTCAAATTATTTTAATTTTCCACCAAATTAATAAATTATATTTGTAAATTTTGCAACTTTTCTTTCTCTTCTGATGGAATAATTTTCATTTACAGTTTTCAAAAGGTATTTCATTTTAGTAATTAGAATACTCTTTTGGTTTTGTTTTCTTTTTTTAATTTGCCTCTGGTGGATTCTAGTCAGTACATGTTTTCCTGTACTAATGCTTTCCTTTAAGGAATAACAATGGAGACAGCAGGTGTGGTGATTGATTCTGGTGATTGATTGACTAGTTAAGTGCTGATGTCTCTAGGAGTAGTTAAGGCCATTTTTATAAAATTGAAAATGAAAGAAAATTATAAGGGGTGGATTTTTTTGGTGATTGAGACAGCTTTTGCTTTGTATTGTTAGAAAATGAATTTCCTGCACAGTAGCAATTAGATTTCTTGAATTATATTATCATTCTATTCAGTTTAATATCATAGTTGTCACTTACATAATGAGCCTTCTGTATAGAGCTTTGATACACCAAGCCTTGCTGTTTCACAGAGGGAACATGAAAGATGTAAGTATCTACCTCTAGATTTTCCTGCTTGCCCTGTAGTCTGCACAGCAAGCTTTAGGATCCAAATAATGGAACCGGCATGATTTCTAAATGGTAAAAGAACATCCTTACTGCTGACTACCAGGGAGCAACACCAACTCTTTGGTGGCATGTTCTTGTTTTTGCTGCTTTGTCTCTACTTAGAAATTCCCAGATCCCCACTGACTCATACTGGGAAATATCCATAGTTTTATGCTTTTATTTGCTCAGATATGCTTGTGTTTTAGTGTTCAATTTTTTAACTTAGATCGTAGACAAAATATGAATGGATTTCTCTAGCATGAAAATGTATGGTCACAATATGAAAAAAGGGCCATGAGACAGGCTATTATAAGGTAAATGAGAGAGGAGGTTTAGCAAGTATCTAGTTAGTGCTGTGCTACCTGTGCCTTTAACTACCTTTCCTTAAGGGGAAGCCTCAAAATTGTTGCAGTTGGGAGTTTTTTTTAGCCTCAGCCATGTCACGCCATTGAAGGGAAATAAGTCAGTTCCAAATTGGTACGGGCAGATATCCCAATTTCATCTCAAAGCCGGATGGAGCTGTATGCTGTGATACACATGAATTTCCAGGATGGCTGGGATCAGGAAACTGAAACTACATTAGCAGGATTAGAAACCTTTTGGAAAGTGCTTTTCTGGAACACAGCATGTTCGGTGCAGATGAATAATGCTAGTGCCACTTAGAAAATTATGAAGAACAAACCTGTAGATAGGACCAGCCCAAGTCCAGTACCATTCATAAATTGTCAAGGAGTATACTAACTGGCAATAAAATGATCCCTTGTTCCATCCTCCAGACATAAAAAAAAAAGTAAAAATAAAGTTCCCAAATTTCAAAGCAATTTTAGTAGTAAATTTGCAATGTAATAGTTTGACAGAAAACTTCTTTGATAAAAGAAGTGAAAATTATGTACCCTGTGTGAATTACACTACTATGCTCTCAGCAAGGTATGTGTATCCCCAGTCAGGTGCACTAAGAGAGATGTGCATTTGTGTGTTTATACTTATTTCTAAACCACCCTTTAACTTGAAATATTTCTGTCCGCTTTAGTGAAACAGTGGCATTTTTTAGGATATGCATGTTTAAGATTTAGATTGTTTCTGATCTGCTTCCCACAAAATAAACAAACCAGTCTCCTTGGTTTGGGGTTTTTTGGCCATTATGCCATGCTTGCTCAAGGTAATCAGCAATACCAGTGTCTGAAATGGGTTCCTGACAATAGCTCACTTCCCAGCCAGCTCCTGTTTAGGCAGGACTTTAGTATGTTTCCTGTTATGACAGCGCCTGCTTATTTCCCTTTTGTGCTTATTAGGTCNTTATGAAGAACAAACCTGTAGATAGGACCAGCCCAAGTCCAGTACCATTCATAAATTGTCAAGGAGTATACTAACTGGCAATAAAATGATCCCTTGTTCCATCCTCCAGACATAAAAAAAAAAGTAAAAATAAAGTTCCCAAATTTCAAAGCAATTTTAGTAGTAAATTTGCAATGTAATAGTTTGACAGAAAACTTCTTTGATAAAAGAAGTGAAAATTATGTACCCTGTGTGAATTACACTACTATGCTCTCATCAAGGTATGTGTATCCCCAGTCAGGTGCACTAAGAGAGATGTGCATTTGTGTGTTTATACTTATTTCTAAACCACCCTTTAACTTGAAATATTTCTGTCCACTTTAGTGAAACAGTGGCATATTTTAGGATATGCATGTTTAAGATTTAGATTGTTTCTGATCTGCTTCCCACAAAATAAACAAACCAGTCTCCTTGGTTTGGGGTTTTTTGGCCATTATGCCATGCTTGCTCAAGGTAATCAGCAATACCAGTGTCTGAAATGGGTTCCTGACAATAGCTCACTTCCCAGCCAGCTCCTGTTTAGGCAGGACTTTAGTATGTTTCCTGTTATGACAGCGCCTGCTTATTTCCCTTTTGTGCTTATTAGGTCTTGCATGCTTAATGAAATTACGCTCTTTAAAGACTCCAAAATGCATACCAGTTTCTATCTGGTATTGTTTTCGATAATCCACAGAGTTTCCCTTTGCTTTGTTTCCAAATGAAATTGTGCCAATTTTGCACGTCTGCAATTGTGCAGACCCGGCTGCCCCATGGAGCACCCAAAAAACGGGTGTGTTTCCCCTCCACAACAGGGGCGCTGTGGGAAAATAGCAAGACCTGATGGATTGGGGAGCTTTGTTGCCTGGCAAATGTCTGAGGGTTCCTCTTCCCTGTTTGTGTGGTGGGAAGTTAGTGGAACACTCCCAGAAGAGGCTGTGCATTACCACTGGCATGTGCTCCTGTAGGTCTTTCACCAGGGGACACCTTTTCTCCAGTCCAGGGGCCCAGTGGTGCTTTGCAGACTTCAGGCACCCACTTGCCCTCCACAAGCTTATCTTGGCTGGTTTTTAGCTCATGCACCAGCCACATGGCTGGTGCTCAGAGACAAAGATGAAGGATGGGTTCAGCTGCAGCATGAGGGATTTCAGGAAAATAAGGCACTTAGTGGGAGGTTTTGCTTGGGCATTAAAAATAATGGTGTTTGTGCTTGAAGAAATAGGCTTGTTGGCTTCAAAAGCATCTACTTAGTCCCATTATCTGCAAAATTATTTCTGTGTTTGTATGAAGAGCATGTGACTTCTTGGAATGTTGCAGTATTTTTAATGGAGAGCGGAACAGCGTATAAATAAAATGAATAATTGAAAAGTCCATGGCATACCTGCCAAATAAAATAATTTTTTTTTTCAGCCATTATTTAAGAATTATTGGTAGATATGCTAATGCCTGATGGAGAGACACTGTCCTCATGGATGTGAGTAGTAGTGACCACAAATGGAAACAAGAGCAAAATGTCCTTCCATAAGTGTGGTGCAGAAAGTATTTTCAAATCAAAGGGCCATTTTGTTAAATCAGCTACTCTGGATGTAATGTTTCATAGTAACTTCTTGTTTAGCAGCAGATTCTTTTAATGCTAAAATCATTGTTTCATTCATGACTCCTAGTCTTATATGAATAAACCCATTCCATTTCACCTATTTGCCTTGCAGCAAAATCACTTCATTTTAGGTTTTTTAAATAAATGTCAGCTAAAATGAGTGTTTAATTAAATAATAAGGACCTCTGTTGCTCAGCTATTAAAGATCAAGCTTCATTTATCTGCAAAAACTTTTCAGACATTGCTTAGCAAAACATACTTTATTTTTATAAAGGCATCTGGTATTTCTGGACACAACATTCTGGGCTAAATCTGACTGCCATTTTTTTTACTGGTGTTTTTTATTGTCTTTTAAGATTTGCTAAGCTACTGCCTAACCTTGATTTATGTCAGTAATGAAAACCGGTGGTTTGGAGCAATGTATAATCAGCCACTTTTTCATACATCCCATGACTAGCCATTATCTATCTTAACTTACTTCCATCATAGATTTCTGAAGCAGTAAATCTCCTGAATGATCTCTTTGAGCAGGTGTTGCCCTTGCAATTTTATCCTTGTTAACAATAATTTTTACAGTTCTTTCTATAGGTAACAATAGGGAGCATGTTTCTCCCATTCAGAGTTTTGTATATGTATGTTCATAGAAGGAAAAAGAACACGTTTCAATTTTTAAATGTGTTGTATGTTCTGCTTTAGCTCACTGCAAACAAGGAATGATCTTGTAAATTCTGTACCCTGCATGCAAGGAGCAATGAAAACAAAAAGATAAAAATCAGTTATTCTGTAGGATGGTGCTAAATGACAGATCTTTTCAGGCAGAAGCATAGCTCTTTTGGTAATAAGACTGCAGACTCTTTTTTCCTTTGATCTTCGTAAAAAAATTAAGAACTCGATGAATCAGTGTTGCATAAATGAAATTATGTGGTGGTAAGTAACATTAAGCAAATTGTATTTAGATGGGGTTTTTTTAACATGCTTGTGAAAATTAGA
>WBNQ01042896.1:15081-34987 GCA_013401375.1 Spizella passerina | reverse complement strand
TTACATTCTCCCTTTCAAAGATTTTCTTTCAAGAACCTGAGTAAACAGACTCTGCATGTAATTCTTCATCTGCAATAACTAGAGGCAAGGGCTGATCTTTCAGGAAGGTGACAGAGTTCAGGGTTTTGCTGGGATGAACTTGCCCAGCAGCACAGCAGCAAAGAGCTCAAATAAGCTCCATACTCAATTGTATTTCCCTTGAAGAAATTAAATCTGGAAATTTACAATAAAGTGCATAAGAACATGAAATGTCACATTTTTATAACATCCTATTCACATATTTCCCATTCAGAGTTCCCTTACTATTTATCAAAGTGAACCCAGCTATAAATGCTTACTTTAAAAGCCTATAAAGGTGAAATTAATACTCCTGTACAAACATACTTTTCACAGCTCTGTGCTTGAATTACACCACAAAAGTTGTAAAACTGAAAACAACACATAAATCATGTTTTATCAATTGAAAGTTTCTACAATATGTTTTGGACTTGACTTCCAAGAAACAAGATCTCTGTTCATATGTAATCTCAAGGTAGGAAAAGGAAATATGAAAAAGTAAATAAAATTTAAAAGTAAGTTTAAATGACTTGGCACAGATTTGGGTTTGGGTTTTTTTTGGTTTTTTTTTTGTGAGAACTTCTCAGTGAACAGAGACAGAACTGATTCCACGTCCCAGTGGTGTCCAATTTATTTTTCCTTACACTTCACACTAGACAGGAGGGATGTAAGACACCAATGGGATATGATGGAGCACAGGATTCCCTGCACAGAGACAGTACCTGCCTCTTGGCTGCCTTCTCTACCAACATCAAGTGACCCAAAGAGAAATGATACTGCTGCAGGCTGGCAAGAGCTTAATCCAGAGAGCCCTGAGATAAAGCTCAAAGGCTTGAGGAAGCACCAAAAGTCTTAGCAGAGATTAACTCAATCCCTTGACTGAAGTAGAGCATCAGCTATTACCTACTTGGGCTGCCAGGGTAGAATCCCAGTTGGCAGAATGATTTCCTGTAGATGGTACAGCTGAGGCCATGGCCAAGGTTCATGTTATATAACCTGTGACAGTGGTTCCTCACAAGCACAGCCTAGCCAGAGCAGCTTCCTTGGCTTTTTGGTTGTAAAAGTTTACATTCTTTTGGGATTTTGTTTGCATTTTTGTTTGGGGATTTTTTAGGTTTTGTTTGTTTGAAATTGTCACAATCTCAGCATGACAATAAGGAGTTTTGAAGAGCATATGATACAGCATACTGTATCCCTACAGTCCCCTTTGCAATAACATATTTGGTGAATGTGTTATTGCAAACAGTTATTATTTCTCTGCAGATGCTTCTTTAATTTACCTAACAGATCCCAGTGTTGTCATATTTATCCATTTCGGAACGTTTGTCTCTGGACAGAGCTAGAGAAGGAGAAGAATCTGATTACATAAATGCCATCAAATAACTGAATTTTTAATTGTTTGGTATAATTTCTAGCAATTTCAGGTGTTGCATAGCCTCTTGAGGGCCACTGCTGTAAAATATTAACTGAAAATGGAAATCTACCAGGAATCCTATTCACGTGAATGGTTTATATGAATTACCATGAGTATATCCAAAAGGACAGCTACCTAATTGGCAAAACATCCATAAATATTTACTTCCTGATAAGTAAGATAACGTGCATGCAAAAAAATTTAAAAACTAAGAGCAAAATAACTAAATGGAGATTAAGTTTTCAGATACCTGTAAAACTTGTGCTGCTGTTAGTAAAAATGCTTCCCATCCAAGTCCCAGTGGGACTGCAGCTTTGCTGAGCCAAATACAGTATATAACAGAAAGGTTTTTTGCCAACTGTTTATTCACCACTTTTATCAGTATTAATCTGAAGTAAAAAACTTATTCTACATGTGTTCAACTTACTAGTTCAGGGAGAACACAGGCCACATGCACAAACATTCCTTACTTAAAGCCAAAGCTCTGTTTCACTGGATATTAGAATGGTGGGAGATAAATGGGGGGAAAAAGCAATTACTTCTAAAAGCAAAACACTATTTTAGTTCTAATCTAGCAGTATTAGTCTGTCATGTGGCAAAGAGATTCTGAGTGTAGCAAAAATGCAACTTGTTGTGAGATAGAATTATGACTTAATTAAGAAATAATAAGTTCAAATGCATTAAAGGTTTTACATCAGCAGTCACAATGCTGATCTATAAGCTGACATAACCATCTTTCACAGCAAAACAAGTCCTTTCAGAACCACTTCATTTTGGGCACCACCTTTCCCTTCATTATACATAAACAGAAAAACAGCTGTCAACTCCTAAACTCACTCAAATGTCCTATTTAATTGGGATTTGGTTTACAGCATAACTACTCTCTAAGGTTAATCCTGAATAGGCATTATGATTGATAATCAACAAAAACAGCCATGAAAAGAAATTTTAAAATTGCAGCTAGAGTTTGCAGAAATAATAGGAATTATGTTAATAATTACTGAGACAATAAATTTATCGTTGCTCCTACCTTAAACCACAAAAGGCAAGATCAATCCCTGTGAGTAATCTAGTCCAGTGGAGCTGAAGTTTATCAGGAAAGCAAACAAATCATATAAACACATTAGTTAACTGCTTAATTGCTTGGTCATATCTCAATCTTTAAGTCATATGGAAGACAGGCAATTTAGATATAAAACATGCTAGTTTTGTTTATTTACAAAGGGAGTACATTTTGATCACGGGCTCTCCCTAAAAAATATCAAAAGAAGCTCAGCTGGAGTTCCAATGACCATGTTATTTCTAAAAGCAGACTTCTAAACTTGAGAACAGCATCAGCAATGGGAAGAAATATTGCACTTAGTGATATTGGGTTAAATTGACAGATTTTCCCAAATTCCAAATCACACCCAGAGATCTGAAATCATTATTTTCTTGCCCAGATATGTTGTTTAGTTAAACAGCTGAAAAATAATTTTTTACAGACAGCAAAAATAGAAGTTTTGTGCAGGAAAAATGCTGGATCCTTGTACCTGTGAAAATAATATGGTTTTGCTAATGTAATTATAGATTACTTTTTTTAAAAAAATAGGTATTTCAGCATACTTCAGCATTTGACTCCCAAAAATCTGTTAACATGCTTTATGTGCTATTTAAAATGACATTGACCTTTGCAAACTATTTTGATGCTCAACCATGCTTTAAGTCTTTGAAATTCAGTAACAGAAGTTCACAGGCAAGAAAAGCACCATGTCTTTGCCTGTGAAATCCCTCCCATTTTTTAGTGAGTGTTGCATCCCTTCCTCCATCTGCAGCCCCAAAAGCTAGGCAGTGCAGGAACTCCATACCTAGACCCCAAGGAGCAGCAGCAATGATCCTGCAGCTGCCACCAGACCAAGGGCACAGCAGGACCTGCCTGCTGGGGATGTGGGTGGAGAGGGGACATGAAAGGGGAGAAGGCAGCCTGGGCTCCTTCACAGCCAGATCCAGCTCCAGCCTTCCTCCTACAATTGCCTTCTTCCCTGCAGATGCCACTGTGCTCAGCTCAACTGTGCTCTGGTGCTGAAGGTTCAAACACTATTAAACAACAATGCCTTGTAAAAACTCAATAGTTTGTTTCCTACAACTTCCAGTAAAACTTCTAAGAAATAAAATAAGGATTAAAAGCATAATGGTTTAAAAACGCACACTAAAAATTAAGGAAATGCCATTTTTTAAGATCACACAAGAAAGATGAGTTCAACCCTGTGTACATGCATCATGCTGTTACAATGGCACACTCACCTTTTCTCCAGAGCAGCTTGATCTTACTCAGTAATTAGGACAAATCTATGAGAAGATGGAGTAATAACCACTCATGCCACAGAACCCTGGAACGTGACAGTGGTTTATTTCCATTGATTTGCAGTCTGAATACTGTGTATGGGTTTCCTTGCATGAACAGATTTTAAATGCTAACTCCAGAAAAAAATGGCTGAAGAACAACATTGCTGTATCTTTTTATCCATTAATAGTATAAGCTTGTTATAAAAAAGATTATAAATTAAAACTGAACAGGAAATATGAAAGCCACTTTTTCAACTGAAACACACGTGTACATGTTACAAATTAGCCTGTATGTTAGTAAAAATTCAAAGTTTAAATTTTTTGCTTCTTTTAAAAGTTCTGATGACTACACAATTGTATTTGGCAGAGCTGATTCTTTTAAAATAGTTACTCACTATCTCACTGTATGCTGTGTATTTTCACGCAGCCATGCCATTCTGGAATGGGACAATCTTTTTAACAATGAGGCTCAGGAGTTTTTTTCATTTCACACCATTTTGCACCAACATCCTAGGAACACTTATCACTGCATATCAATAAACTGTTGAATAAATATAAAAGAGTATAAGCAAATTATAAGCAAAAACCAGGTATTGCCAGGTACTTGTCTCTGTTGTGAAATATCTGTCATCATTTTTGCTTGGATTCAGAAGCTATGAATGAGCACACTGATAAATCACTAAAACAAAATTGAAATTTTATGCTCAAAAATCCCACCAACTAATCCTGACATCATAAAAGCAAAAGCAGACAGTAGAAATATATGTATTCAGGTGATTTTGTACATGTATAAGAAGTACTGGAACACACCTTTATCTTACAAGTTACTGTAAAATATTTATCTTGCACACATGTAATGTATCAGCCAAATACAACAGACCAGATAAACCACAGTAGCTGGTTAGACATTAGACAACTTCCATGTGTCCTTAGAAAGTTACTAAGCTCAAAGTGTCATCCACTTAACTTTCTGAAGAGCAAGCCCTTGGCTGAAATGGAAAACAGTGATACTTACATAAATTTCCCTTTCCTACCTGCCCATCACCCTTATTTTGGGATTCCCTCATTGCAAACCAATGCAGTTCTTGCAAACCTTGCTTCATGTAACAAAGTCTGTTCAACACACATGACAATTTTAACATATCCCTTGCACATTTAGTGACAGAATGTCGTGGTCTTGGCAACCTAAGGAACTCCTGAAATGCAGCATCCAACATGTCAACTAATTCACAACTGTTATAAAATTCAAGCAAAGATGGCATCACAGAGCTTATGCTCCCACTGACTGAAGTTCACATTAGCTCGGTTTAGAATTAAAGCATTTTCTACTGATTTATAGAACTGTACAAGTGGCATACTGAAAATCAAGCTCTTTTTCTGACTTATTGTCAATAATAAAAGGTCTGTTGACCAAAATCCCCAGACAGGTCTAAGGATTAGTTGGGTTATGTGAGTGATTAGCCAAGGTTAAAATAATTGGGCACTGAAATTATGATCCAGGACAATGCCTGTCCTTCCCTTGTTACTGGAATTGTTGAAGAGAGGACAGTAAAGGAAAACTTGCATTTCCCTCTGCTTTTGCTGGGGGCAAGAATAGTGTTACAAGCGGTTTTGTAAAGCTCTGTCCACATCAGGATCACTGCTTCCATAAAATTTGTCCACAAAACTGCCTCTACCCCTGTTCAAACAGGACACCACTAGCTCACATCTGAACCTAGTGTCTCAGCTGAACTTTAAACGCTACAGCTATTAAAAAAAAACAACACCACTTTCCACACGTCCAAAAATGCCATTTTTGTAATTTCCTTGTAGACAGAGTACATAATGCAAGCTGCAAAAACAAGTGCCTTGTTACACGCTTCAGCAATACACCCTCCATGTCTTTGCAAACTAGTTCAACAAGTAACCTAGTTTTTTCAAATTCCTTAAAGTTATCTGCATGCCCCTGTGACTCATGCAGTAGATAAATTGCTGAGGAACTCTGTGGGAACCTATTCCAGGGTTGGTTTTTAACACTGCTTTGTTTATTTGTGATATTTTAGTAGCATTTTTATCACACAGAGTGAACACTATGCTGTACCAATCCTTTAATGCTTAGCTTACTGAGAATTTCTAAGGTTTGTGTTGCAAAACACAAACAAAATTTGTGATCACAGTTCATGATACAGCCAAAAATAGTAATTTTAGAAGACTTAAAATAAATGTGTTTGGGACTTTTTAAAGTTTAGGATAGTCACAACTTTGAATGAATTAATCACATCCAACCCAAAATCTAAGCAGCCTGGATAAAATGTTTTTCATCAGTCAACACATCACTGATATTTAGCAATGCTGTACTAATAACTTCCCTTTAAGAGTCGTGGGAGTAGCCATTTTCCCCATAAACTACCTCTGCTCCTTATGAACACATCCATGACTGCATCCTTGCTGTGCTCTCACCTCAAAACTCAGCTTTCCAGAGATTCATGGGTTAAGCAGTAGTAGACTAAAAACCCGGGGGTCTTCCACCACTGTTTGCACTCTAAAGAAAAAGGACAAATGGGTGTAAAGAGAACAGGAAAAATATTCTATTTACCAATATTTTGAAAATAACATAATATTTAAATCTACTCTTCCTACCTCATAAACCAGTAACAAATATATACATCAGTCCTGCAGCTCCATCACATGTGCTCAACTAAGACTGATGCATTTCAGCTGTTCAGTTACTTTTTAATTGTAACTTTAACCCAGAACCCTTCTGCTGTTTAAGGATGAAGCCCTTTACTATTTTGAGATGAGGGACTGATTTGTAAACACATTTTAACAACTTGCAAGGCATTTCCATCTTGTGAGGGGAGTAGAAAGCTGCATCTCCCTATGACATTACTTCTGTTTGAGTGACAAGAGGGTGCCAAGGCATCACTGCTAACAGGACAAATCTCAAGCAAGTTTGGAGCTAACTGCAGGATGCAGGTTCCCAAAGAGCAATGTCCAAGCCCAAGTGTGCACAGTCCGGCAGAGAGCTGGCTCACCACCCACCCTGGTGTCAGCAGCTCATTAACTGTGCTTGAGAACTCATCTTCTAAGGCATATTAATATAGAAAATTGTTTCTCACTAGCAAACAGATATACTAAGATCTCCTGCAGTGAGAAAATAATTACAGATATTCAATTGTCTTTAAATGCTTGCATTTCTTTCACATATTTACAGACACCAGAATTATCAGTGGTTCACATCTATAAAGTACCATGCCCCTTCTTCCCACCTCTTAATAGGTAGGGAAGCTAAATAAAAGGTCCCGTGAACCCACCCACAATTCTTCCCCACACCAAGAATGCACAGCACAGAAAAGAAGAGCACAAGTAAAATTATATTCTTTATTCATTCCATTTTAGCTGTGAATATTCCTATTATACAAATACAGTATAAATTCCAAAATCACAATATATTACAAAATAAAAAAGTACAAACTGCATTACTTAATAAATATATCTAACAAGTTAATCAGAAAGTAGAAGAGACAGAATCCAGATTGGAGACATTTAAATGTTTGACCCAGCAAACCATACAAACCTCAATTTAACTATTTTTTCTTTTAAACCATAAACCATTCCTGATTTCTTGATTAGAAAATAAAGTCACGTGAATAAAATGTTGTGATCAGATAATGACTTGTTGGTGAAACACCAGTGCCAAAAAAGAAGCAGGGCTTATACGAAAGACACCATAACCCCAGAAACAAGAACACAAACACTGAGGTGCAGCCAAGGCAATTACTGCCAAAGCAGGAGACTATTATCTAGTCACAACATTCTATTGCAAGTTAATGTTCTGTTATTATAGATAAATAATATAAATGGAGCGGAGAGTGAGCCAACCAGGCAACAAGAGGCCAGTTTACTCAAAACAGTAATTAAAAACAGAAGAGTCAATTGCTCCCTGCTCTGTTCACGTGTAGCTGCATTCCAACTGGCTCAAAGGACCTGTTCTGTGCTCCAGGCAGAGAAAGCAACTGTTCCTAAAAGCAGTCTGTTCTCACTTTGCCACACTTTTACAAAAGCCATTATTTTAATTTTGCAAGAAAATACCCACAATATTCTCATCAACTAGGGGGGTCAGTTTGACATCAATTTCATTTGGTAGAAATATAAGGTTTATGGGTAAAAAACACAGCAAAAAATAGCTGTTACATCATAAGCCTTATTTACAAAAACTGTTTACAAACGTTTTTGGCTGTACAGCTGAAAGCCAGATACTAATGTAAGATGTAGAAGATGGAGGTAACAGTTTAAAAATAGTGTGCAAAAAATACATTCTTATAGAAAATAGACAGTGAGGAGGGGAGACACAAACATACACAGAGAAAATCTGCTTGCAAAGAACCCGAGGCTAAGTTTTTACAACAGAATATTACAACTACGTCTGTATTTATCCCCCGCAACCTACAGTCTTTCTCCGTCGGGGGTGCTGCTGCTTCATTAAGGATTAAGGCATCACCATCACAGCCAGCACACCTCTCTGTCAGTCCCTGCAGCCAAGCTCCCGGCCCGGGCGCTCTCATGAGCAGGCATTCTGCTCTATGTACATCTTGGACAAGGACACCGCCATGGACTTGGCCAGCTCCTCATCCCGCCTGCGCTGTACCTGAGTCTGTCTGCACCACGCCTCGTACTCTGGGTTGGGGCACACGCGGTCCAGCACAGCATCGTAGTGCCCATTGCTAAGCCAGCTCAGCCAGATACTGGGCCGTGTCGGGTCCTCGGGCCCCAGGTAGTGAACCATGGTGGAAACGGTGGGGCTCTCGGGCCGGCCGCCCGTGGTCAGGTGGATGTTCACGTTCAGCATCTGTCCCATGGCCAGCAGCTCCGGGTAGCCGGCCCAGGCCCCGTCCTGGGCGGCGCCGATGAGGAACTCTCCCACGTCGCCCTCGATGATGGGGTTGAAGTGGTCCAGGTGGTCGGCGATGTAGTGCACGGTCTGCTCGCGGAGCTCGCCGTGCAGCCGCTGGTCCCCGTACACCGCCTTGCAGACGGCGCGGTACAGGCAGTTCCCGTCGGGGATGATGTGGAAGCGGAACCGGCCCTTCTGCCGCAGGTACTTGTCCTGCTTCTCCACCTCGGCCAGGTACAGCGCCAGCTTCTCGCTGCGCTCCGCTCTGCCGCCGGGCCCCCGCCGCACGTCGGGCCCCGCCGCCGCCTCCTCCTCCTCGCCGTGCGCGGCGGGGCCGCCGGGCTGCGCGGGGACCCCGCTCCGCTCCGCGGGGCCGCAACCGGGAACCAGCCCGGGCTGGGCTCCGGCAGCCGCCGCCTGAAGCGCCTGGCAGTGCTCGCTGAGCCGCAGGCTGCGGTTGCTGGGTTCCTCGGCGGCGGCCTCGCCGTCGCCCCCGGCCTGCCGCACGCTCTCCAGGATGCCCTCCAGCCAGGCGCGGCTGCGCGGCGAGCCCGGCACCAGCTCTCCGGCGGCCTCGGCGCGCTGCACGATGCGGATGGGCACGATGCGCTCCAGCGGCCGCCGGCGGCTGACGGTGACCTGCGCGCAGGAGCTGAACTGCGGGCCGGCCGCCGGCCGCCCGGCCGGGCCCGCCGCGGGGCCGCTCGGCATCACCTCCAGGCAGGACGAGAAGGCGGGCATGGCGGCGGCGCTGCTGCTGCTGCCCCCCGCGGGAACGAAGCTGTCCTTGCCGGAGCTCTCGGCGGCCGCGTTCGGGCCCGCGGCGTCGGCGGCGCTCGGTGCCTCCGCGGCGGAGGGTCCCGGCGACAAGGAGACCTTGAAGACGGCGGCGGAGCTCGGCGAAGCCGCGGCGGCTGCTGCGGTGGCGGCCGCCGGGTAGTGGGTGATCACGGAGCTGTAGAGCTGCATCCTCGGCTCCCCGCGGGCGGCGCTTTATAGGCGGCGCCGCCGTCGGAGCTGGGGCGGGGAGCGGCAGCGGGGGCCGCGCTGGGGCTGCCGAGGAGGATGAACCGCCCGGGTAAAAATAAACAAGGGCATCACCGCCCGCCCGCCCCGCCCCGGCCGGGCCCCGCGGCCGCAGCAATTCCGACTGCGCCACCGGGCCGGCCCCCCCGCGGCTCCGGCCCTTCTGGAAGCTGCGGGAGCGCGGGAGGGGGGCGGGGCTGCCCGGGACGTCAGCGAGCGCCGCCCCTGCCCGGCCTGCGTGCGCTCGGTGCCACGGTCCCGAACTGCTGCTCGGTGTCACGGATAGTATTCATTATATACACTCGGTTTGGACAGTCCTAGGCGCGAGATGCTGTTTGCCCACCTGCAGTCCCACTCTGGGAAATGCAGAGCATGCATACACAGCTGTGTGAGATAAACCAGCACGTATTAACAGGGGACACGCAGGTGAAATACGGGTCTCATCAAGATCATTGATAATTGGTTTATTAGTGCCGGTAGCACTTTAAAATTAAGCCATGTCTTCTAGCCTTAGCTGCGGTATAAACAAAGTCATAAAGCCTTTTTCCAAGGATGATGAGATCTGTACACTCTTTGTTTTGATTGTGTTCTGACAGGCACGCTGACCAAGAAACACCAGTTTGCACTATGATCAAATGCTAATACAGTCAGTGCTAACAAAATGGGAAAAAAGGTATTGACATATGGAAGTTCAAAGTGATACTTAAAAACAGTTCTGGATTCCATCCCACAGCCTCAGGTATCTTCAGGAAAGTGTTAGTAATCCAAACAGATTGTAGAACTTTAAAAACAAACAGAAAAACAAGCAAACGAAAAATCCTTTATTTGGATATTCTGAAAAGTTTCTTTTCCTCATTCCATTTACGTTAATTAAAAAGAATAAGAGGATCAGCTGCAATATACTGCAATGTCCAAAATAATTTTCTCTGGAGTCTTGGTTGTGTTTTGTATCAATGTTTAGGGATATGCTTCCTATCTTCAGTCTCTGCAGTTAATTCTAGGGCTACCAGTAACACAATATGGAATTTCATTCTCTTTACATGGAAAACATATTAGAACTCACTCAGCTAAATTGCATGTTGGAGAAAAAATGCTCAATTCCTTCATACAAAGTAAGTGGATATTTACAGGAAAAGTTTTCACATACATCTTTTTTTATTCTGGATAAAACACAGCACTTTATTGCATGCAACATTGGGAGCCTTTTAATAAAAATTTACAGACTAAATACATATCCAAAAATTTTGCCTTCGAAGATGAAATGTAAGAAGTATATGAGATATGAATCAAAGTCCAAATGTCCTCAGTTACCTGACAGAGCCAGCCAAAAAGTTGATATCTTTAGAACAAATGGTGATGGGCCTTATCCAGGAGCATTTCTGGCAGCCTGTTAGAGTGGGATAAGATATTACAACTGCTCTGAAATTACAGAGTGACTCTTGTATTTCAGAATGTTCAGAACTTTGTTTTAAATATAGTTTGTGAGCCCAGTCAGTGAGTCTTTATTTCTGGACTAATCATTACTTAGAGAGGAATATATACTGACCAAATCGCAATAAATTGAAATCTTTCCTCCTTGAAATGGAGTCTTGGAGCAAAGGAAAGATTCCCATCTAGTTTTATTTCTTAGTCAGAACTTGACAATGTCTATTTCCAAGTTAACATGTATATGTTTATATATATAATGATAGGAGAATTAATGTAAAGCTACTGGAAATTGCCCCTTCCAAGTGGGTTTAAAATATACTATTGTTCTTCATTGTGTGTTTGGTCATTTATAAAAATATATAATGTATATTACTTAATGCTCATCATTTAATGCTTTTGCTACTTTTTTTTTGTTTTCCAGAAAAGCTATCTGTAGTTTGGTTTAGTGAATGTTCTGTCTGGTAGTAAACGTCAGAGCTGAGTACAGGATGGTGGTTTAAAGTCTTCAATGGTCTGGTAACAGAGAGAGGGGAGGGAGAGGCAGCTCTTTCTCTTAGAGAACAGTAAATGGATGCAGCAGAATAAGAGCACTTCTGGCAGGAGCAAGTGCTGCATTTTGAATGCTCAGTACTGCAAATTTCTTTCTTCTAGGATATTATAGAAGCTCCTGCTAATGACTGTTCTGCCTCTCCATAGGTTATTTGGAACAGTGGTACATTAATGGATGGGCAGCTGTTTAATTCTGATTGTTGGTTACAATGAGGTATGACTTGAAGTTTGTGGTGCTTCATTTGAGGAGAGAAAGAGATTTTTTGTATGCCAAAATTACCCTTGTATTCTGATGCTCTAATGTAGCATATTCTGGATAAGAAAACTTGTGTATCTGAACAGAAATCCAAGGAATATCCTGAAACACATGCTAAATATGCCAGCAGGTTTTTATAATGGTAGCAGATAGATTGTTCTATTTTTCACTTTTTGCTTATAAGCAGATATAATGTCTTTCCTAAATGTTCAGTTAAAATGCACATAATAAGCTTACTAAATAACATTAAAATACAATTCAGATCTGTTGCTAGGAAACTGAGAGACAAAACAAACATTGTAACCACTGTCTTGATGTTAATAGTATACTACTTTTGATATCTTTATTA
The DNA here is from genome assembly GCA_013401375.1 of Spizella passerina. Taxonomy (NCBI): domain Eukaryota; kingdom Metazoa; phylum Chordata; class Aves; order Passeriformes; family Passerellidae; genus Spizella; species Spizella passerina. The sequence continues at coordinate 22,710 of WBNQ01042896.1, read as the reverse complement.
TGTCCTGTATGAAGTAAATGGAAAGAGAAGCTCACCTTGGTGTTTTACCTGTGTTGTTATTAAGTCCTGACAATGTAATGCAACAGCATTTTTCATAAGTGAGCAGCCAGAGTTAGTCACACATGCTTGGCCTGAGGGGAATCCAGTCTTCTGGATGACCAGTGACAAAAATCCCATTGAGCCTCTGCCACAAAAGCATCTCATGGTTAGCTTCCAACTCTCAAACTAGGAGTTACCAGGAATCAGCACTTCCTAAAGGTCATTTTCTTAGATATCTGACTGGTTTTAACAATAACATCCTAAACCATGATCTACATCAGGGAGGAATCATAGAATGACCTGGATTGGAAGGAATCTCAAAGATCATCTCGCTCCTGGTCACCTTCTGCTAGACCAGGTTGTTCAAAACTTCATCCAACCTGGCCTTCAACACTTCCATGGAGAGACATGGAATGATCAAGTGCTATGAGTACAATTCTGGTGAAATAGAAATTTCAAAGAAAAATCTGAATGCCTTTAATGCAATAGTCTATAAAAGCCAGGGGCACATGGTTCTGCTGCCTTTAGTGCCTTTTACTACCAGAATATTGGCCTTTAACATTTCTTTCAGCTACATATATAACTGCTGTTAATTCCAAGGAATAACTAAATTTTGCTTTATTATGACCCAGCTAAAACACAACCCATGTATGGATTACTTCCAGAATACTCCTGTATTTCCAACTTCTGCTCACTTTTGCCTACAGGTTGTGGCCTCACAAGCACTAGGGGTGTTTGGAAAGTGAGGTGAGCACACTATGGATATGCCCTTCACTGTTTTCCACAGAGTAATATTCCTGAGCTTCTGGTTCACTCATTACAGGGTAATGTCCAGTCCTTTGCTCTTACAGAATAGATCTCAAAACAAGCTCTGCAGTAATAAAGCATAAACATCTCCCGTGGTTAAAGTTTCTCTTGACATTACTGTTATCACTGGTTACCCTGCACATTCCAGGAATACTTTAGATTGTTTAGAAGGCAAACTACAATCACAAAAACAGCTGTGGAACAACAGTGGTATTCACTGACGTAAAATGAAATGCATGAGAGTAGAACTAATTTTAACTTTAATGTGTAGTAGATACATGACTGACATAGAAGAAACAAATTCATTACATCACCAGGAACCTTTGCTAGTGAAGAAAGAAGTTGGCTAAAATGATGTAGTGAAATGCACTAAATAAGCATTTCCATTGCTTCTTTTTTGTTTTGTTTTTGTTTCTGCTGACATGACAGCCCTTCAGATATTTCTGACTGAAATATTTAATGAATTCATAACTAATTGTATGTAACTTGAAGATGAAATGTTGAATTTATACTAATAATCTGAAGCGGTATACCAAGGAAAAAAAATCTGTAATATATTAGAAAATAGAAAAATATATCAAGAAACTTCCAATACAGGGAAGAAATGCATATACACTTCAACTAGAAGGAACATACTGACAAAATATCAATTTCATCCTCTGTTGCCTGCAGATTGTCATATCATCATATCATATCAATAATTTCTTTCATAAAATTACCAGTTATGGGTAACTTATTTGGGGTATGGACATAAAGCTGTCACAAGGCAAAAGAACTGCTAAAACAACAAATTCTGCCCTTTCCTGTTCCCAGTGTCTTTTTTCTACTCCTGATGCCACCTGCTTTGTGATGGCCTAAGTGTTAGTATTAACTAAAGTACCTAGTGCATTTCCTCCTAAATGCTAACATAAAAAGGAGGAAAACTGTATCCACACTTCCACTGAGGTGTGAAAATGTTGCATAAAACAAGAGCTGTGTCTCAGAGAGCTTTGCCTCACAATTTGTTGTTCAGCTTCTGCATATTAAAATTTTATTCATGGTATGGGTGCACCAGGCATTAGAGATGCAAGCAGTGCTATGACATCATGTGGCAGGAGTTTGTGGAAAAAGGGCTGTTGGTGATAAATATAGACATTTGCTCATGTCTCAAGGATCCCAGTTGATAAGTGAGTCTCTAAATGTGAGCGATGACGCAGATCAAGCCTCACATTTCTGCTCAGAAGTGTGGATGGCAGGTGCAGTGATCATTGTGCACAGGGCCTTAAGATGATACCAGGAAAAAAAAGGGGGGGTGGGAATCAACAATGCTGTTTCCTCTGGAAAAAAAACATTAATAATGTGGTAATAATGTTAATAATGTTACATAGACAAATTTTATAATGTGTATGATGTTTAGAAAGGTTATCTTCTCTATTTTTATAAACCTGATGAGATATAAAAGTATTCACAATGTCTACTTTTTTGTCAGCTATAGGAAATCAGTCACCTTCTCTCCCTTTCATGTTGGTTAATGGCAATTTGGGGTTGAGGAAAGTAGATCCTTTGGCTAAGACTAAGAACAGAACACAGTTCTGACAAGGACAGACTGTGAAGGAGGTAGGGGAAATGGGCAATACAGAAATACCAGAAGCAGGAAATCACCACTCACAATTACAGGAAACATTATTAATAGCTTAATCCTGATAAAAACTGGAGGCATAAAATAACTGTGGTAGAAAAGAAGGTGCAATACTGCCTACTCTTGAAGTGAAAAAATGCTCCTGTGAGGTAGCAAGCAGCCAGCACTCCCACGTGTGGCTCACTGTTGGGAAACAGACTGATTCCATGGGACGTGTCATCCCCTCTATCCCCACAACCTTGCAGTGCCACCTTTCCCTGCCCTTCTGCCATCAATAAGCAGCAAAAGGAGGAATCATCATTTTGCAGCTAGAAGTGAGTGTCACAGAAAACATTTCATCGTTCATGCTTTGAGAGTCACAGAATACAGGTAATTACATTTACCAGCTTTGCTGCTGCCCTGCCAAGTCCTTCCTGTGGGAAAGGGCTGTGGTTAAATGCTACATAACCAGCTCAGCAAGTCATGTCAAATCCCTGATGAAATGCAGGGAGAGAGCTTACCTCATCATCACAATTAAAAACCTGCTCTGTTTCCATTTATGTAGCACAGAGCTAACTGTTATGGCAAGGTTGGATCACAGCTATTTAATCCACTGTCTTAACATGAAAACATAACTCAGGTAGAGCCATTAGAGAGGAGGGATGACATCAATTCATCCTGACTGACGTCCTAGTCTGCCTAAATAACCAAACCTTTCCTTAACATACTTTACCATACCTAAGTGTACGATATGGATTTTTTTTTTCCTGACCTGAATTTTAAAAGTTCTAATATAAAAAGAGATGGTTTTTTAAAAGCATTTATAACAATGAGCCTGAATCTGAAATATTTTTCACTGGAAGAAATCAGGGACAGATACTCTCCAGTTAGTAGGTTTATACTGGTAATTGCAATCAGAATGGAATCTTTATTTAGCCTGAAATATAAATTAGTGTTCCTGAGACTGCCGGTGAATATCTACAGAAATTTTAAAATAGGATTTTAGCAATTTAAGAGTTTCAGTATTTATTCTAGTGTAATGGAAGCATTAACATTGTTGCAAAGAAGCACTAGTTATTAAAGGGACATTATCCATACATGAAAATATCTATTCTTCAAGTTGTGATTAATAGGTAAGCACAATTTTATGAACATTAAGCATTAATCAATTAGTAATTCAGAGCCAGAATCCCAAGTACAGTCAGTTTACCATATCAGACCTGGACATAGAGGGTTTTGTGCATGTCTATCTGAATTTGATATCAAGTCACTATAAGAAATTTAGTATATCTAATCTTGCAGTATCTAAATTAAGTTTCTGATACTGCATGGTATGAGTCATTACCAATCCAATTAAGACAGGAATTTAAACAAGAAAAAAAAGATGATGATGGGGAGAGACAACTAAAACTGATTTAAAGAAACTGTTACACTGAAAGAAGCTTGCTAGTGGAGTACTTCAAAGATCCATCTTGAGACTGACTTTAGTATTTTCAGTAATTACACCAGCATTAACTGTGCTACTGACTTAAAGACTGAGCAGCATTTAAAGAAGATTTTTTAAATGTCATGTGGGAAACATCTGAAGACTAGAGACAGAATTGCTTATGTGGCTATCTGAAATTCAACAGTGCAAAATGAAAGGGCATCCACCCATGGCAGGTCAGTATTCCCATTATTAGCATCATCTCAGCTGTGGGAAACCAGCAGGACAGAAGACCCACAAATGCTATTCAGAGGCAGAACCACTGTAGTTTCTGATGTAACTTTCAAAAGGACAAATAGGATCCTGGAACTCACGGCAAGTGAGTACATATGCAACATAAATATTTCTTTAAGAAAGGACTTGTGAAACTTAATCTGGAAAAATGTATACATTTCTGTTCACTGTTGCTTAAGGATGTTGACTGGAAGGAGAGCAAGGGGGAATTAGAATGATCAGGGCACTGGTGGCTGTCTAACAAGAGGAGACAACTGTTCTTGGCTTGCATTTCCTAAGGTTGAGAGGGAATCCCTAAAAATAAACCACAGATTAAATACTAGGGAGCAAGAAGAGCTCCCTTGGTTAAAGGTAATGTTGGCCAAAAAGAAATGGATACAAACTGGCAAGGAAGAAATTTAGTCCTGACTCACAGCCTTGGCTTTCAGATATGACATAACTGCAAATAGTTTTGTGAAAGGATGCTGGTAACAAAATACTTGAGCAGCATGGTGAAACCAGGGTGGGCTCTGACTGTGAGGATCATTATATTGTAATTATAACAGAGGGCTTTAGCTTGGTAAAGACTTTGATCTTAATGTGCAATCAAATCTTATTCCACTTCTTTGTTCTATTATGTCTCTTTCCTGGTTTGCTTTTTTTCTTTGCTGGGTTTTCTGTGGTGCCACAGTGTTCCCTGCACAGAAAGCAGAATCCCCAGGCAGTGAACCAGGAACACTTCTGGGGAGATGGGACACAAACCAGAGGCAAGTAGGATCTCATTTTCGAAGACTACAAGTAAACTCATTTTTCAAGGTTAAAAGCAGTATTTTATTAGGCTATAAATACTATTCTTTTAGATTTGGCATCAGTACCATTCCAAATCCATTTTCAACAGCTTCTAACTGGGTTAAAATTATCATAAAATTCCTTTTAGGGAATTTGGAGAATGAAGATAAACAAACAGCTTTTGATTATTATCTAAGAGAATCAATAGCTGTCCTTGCCCAGGCTAGAGAGCAAGGAGTTTCTAAATAAACAAGATTATTATGAGTGCAGTAGGTAATTAGGGTGTGCAGCATTGAGTTACTTAACATAAAAACATCAGTTAGAATAGTTAGATCAACAGTAATCAAAAATAAGAAAAGAACTAACAGTGTTAGTCATAATATGTCATAAACAAAGTGTTGAGTTTTTCAGTTTATAAATACATGTGACTCTTAAATGATCAGAATTTCTAATGGATAAAACTTGCTCCTTTCATATGCATCAAGCAATATATGGGATAAATAAATCCATTGCCTAATCTGTGATCTGATTCCTATATGTCATAAAAACTTAGAGGTAATTTTTGGCAGTTTTTTCCCAATATATTTGTGATCTGTTTCAAATGGCTAATAAGATTTTTTCCCAAACCAAAATGCACCCTTCCCTATATTATTAGTGTTGAAATGTGACCTAAAAGACAGGCTTTACAAATGGTCTTTTGAAGCCAAGTAATGAATTCTGCCATTCACTCAATTACCTTTATTTTCCTAACCAAAGAAAACCTCTGAGAAGAATAGTTGAGTTACAAGTATCAATTTAATCCATTACTCAGCACGTCTGATTTAATGATGACATCTCCCTTTTATATTCATTTAAGTAACATCTGTCAATGTACTCATGATTTATCTCTTGCACTATATGTAACTTCTTAAATTTCTCTTTTTTACTATTACAATAGAGATCACTTGTTTATCCCTTTTTCAGCTTGAGCTGAAAAAAATCTAGCATTTAATTGCATGTTGGCAGTTTGTATCACTTTCCATCTTTCTTCTGTACCTGAAATGAGATCATGCCCAGAGCTTGCAGAAAAGGTACAATTAGTTAAATTATTTTCATTCTTGAAAATAAAGGCACATTTTTTTCTAAAAGGCATATGATTCCCTGGCGCTTCTGTGGACTCACAGAACCTGAAATGGTTTTTATTCATCTAATCATGGTGAGTTATGAGCCATAGAGATTATGTGTCACGTTGAACAGGCATTGAACTAGCAAAATTCAACTCCATTAGAAGAAATCATCCTGTTTAAAACTCCTTATATTATCTATAAGTAATTATTTGCTTCTATATATATAGAGTTGTGCTATGTTGATATTTGAAATTAAATATTTGACATCTCTCCAGGAGTAATCTGAGTTCAAAAAAGTTTAAGGAATTTTTAATGCAGATGCTAATGGCTATTGAGGTCAAAGAGCATTATAGATCAAACAGTGTACTCAAACTCACATTTATACCTTTATCTTTTTTCAGCTAGTCCATACTTTCTGACTGACTTCTATCAAGGGAGAATTATGAGAAAATTATGCCTATCTCTGGGCCATCGTACTATTGTCTCCTAACTACACAAAACTACACAAAAATTAGAATTTCGAAGTCTAGGTTTATTTATTGCAAAGAAAGAAAACTGGCCATTCATAATGGCTTATACTCTTGTTAGAACCCCCTCCTCCAGCCTGCAGCCATAAACTGCCCGGATTTTTTCTTCTTCTTCCTTCAGAGCCTAAGCCACTACTCTGTATTTCTTCCTGACATTTTCTTCTTATTCTTATGCAACTTTAAAACTCCATCTAAACTTTATCCACCCCTGTCTCCCAGTGTGTTTGTGACCAGAGGTGATAAGCTCAGGACGGTCGGTGTGTAGTGGGAGTCACTGCACTGGTGCCCCGTTATGTGCAGCACGGTGTGAAATGCGTCTTCATGTGGGGGAAATGTCTCCTGACCCCGGTTCCCTGACTGCAGTAACCTGAACTCTCCTCAGACACTCTCCAGTGAGCATCCAACCACTGATATTTACAACTGAACAGCACTTGTACCTTAAATAGGAAGTGTCCAGTCGGACAGATGCTCCAACAGCGTGTAGGGCGGCTTAAGGAGGGGAAGAGGCTACGGAATGAGATTAACACGGACCAGATGAGAAGAACGTCTAGAAGGTAGCGAGGGTGTTAGCGGAGCAACAGGTGTCGGGCAGCAAACAGGACAAGCGCGTTCTGCTCTCGGGAGATGGGGCCCTTGGGCCGGACCCCTTTTCTCCGCTCGGGGACGCTTTGCGGGCTGCACCAGCCCAGGAGCAGAGCAGCCGGGCCCCTGCGCAGCGCGGAGGCCGCAGACCGGGCCCGGCGGGCGGGGCGGGGGCACCGGGAAGCGGCGGGGCCGGGCCCGAGCGCAGCACCGCCCTCAGCGGGCCCGCGTCACTTCCGGGCTGCCCGTGAGGGCTCGGCCGCGCGGTGGGGCCGTCTCGCGGGATCGGCAGCCGCGGGGCCAGGGCGGCTCCGCGCCCTTCCCGTGATGCCGCTGAGGCCGGTAACGGGACCCAGCCCTGTTTGCCTGGCTCTGGTCACTGCCTTCTCTCAGGCATCCGCCTGCTCTGGCAGGGACTCCTCCATGGGCTGCAGGTGGATCATTAGATCCCTGTGTGCCTCTATCGGCTGCAGGGGAATCTGC
>WBNQ01042896.1:0-15069 GCA_013401375.1 Spizella passerina | reverse complement strand
CTTCATCCCTGTGTGCCTCCATAGGCTGCAGGGAATCTCTTCATCCCTGTGTGCCTCCGTGGACTGCTGAGGGATCTCTGCATCCCTGTGTGCCTCCATGGGCTGCAGGGGAATCTCTGCATCCCTGTGTGCCTCCATGGGCTGCAGGGGATTCACTGCATCCCTGTGTGCCTCCATGGGCTGCAGGGGAATCTCTGCTCGGGCTGGAGCACCTTATCCCCCTCCATCTTCACAGAGGTGTCTGCAGAGATGTTTCTCTCACATATTTTCACTCTTCTCCAAGCACAGTCACATTTGTACAACTTTTTTTTCTTCTTTCTCTTACCAGGTGAGAGAGGCAGTGCCACCATTTCTGATGGGCTCTGCCCTGGCCAGCGTTGGGTATGTCCTGAAGCCACTGGAATTGGCTCCGTGGGACAAGGAAGAAGCCTCTGACAATTTCCCACAGCTGACCCCTGTAACCCCCCACTACCAAAACCTGGCCATGCAAACCCAATACCCCTGTCTATCCTACAAAAGTAATTAAAATGAAATTATAAAAGAAATACAGGCATTGCCTCTGAATTTCCATTACTAACAAGATCGATTAATAATGCAATTACTCTAATATTGCAAGTGGTTTTTTTGAATCTTTTAGGTTTTGTATCCCTTGCATTTCAGGTGACTTTAAGATAGGATAATACAGCACTGCTCATGCTACATAAACAGTTATCAAAGAAATACCAGAATAAAGTAGCTACCTATTGCATTGCAAACTTTATTCAACTTAAATTAGGGAAGTATCATAACAGAGTTTTGCTTATGCCATGAAAAATACTTCTGTCACTGTCATCTCTGTAACCCTTAAGGAATCTGTTTTGGCTTTTCTTCTATTTAATATACCTATTTCAGCTAAATTACATAGATTTGTGTTTTCAAAATAGGTTAATATGCAAGTGTTTATACCTTAATCAGAGACTGGATTGCTTGGCCATCTGAATCAGAGCAAACTACACAGGTGTTAACAAGACTTTAGGTACAAAAAAGATAAGTAAAAATTCTGAAAGTTTGGAGTAGTGGCTAAAAGCATGGAAATAAACACAGGCCTGGCAGTTCCATTGACACTTGCCCAGTGTGAGCTACAAGTTTGACTTCGCTGATCTCAAACATCTAAGGAGAATAAATGAAACAGTGCAATGCTTTGGCAAATCACATACAAAAGCAAATTGGAAAGAAGATCCAAATAACACAGTCTACCCTTGCTTTGTGCAGTTATGTGTATATCCTAAGCAGTGTGTCTCTGAAATGTAAAGCTTAGACTTTGTAGGGAGGCTGCAGGCCTTGACGGAGGCACACTGCAGTCTGCTCAGCCTCAGTGCCTTAGGAGTTTGTGCAGGATGACGGTGCCTCTGGAGACCTGCAGAGGGAGATGTGTGCCTCCAAAACGAGGGGGTTCTAGCTGTCCCTTTACTGTGTAAGAAATTTCATAGGAAGTTGTCTAGGGCTATAAAATAATTATGCACACAAAATTCCTAGAAAGAATAAGCTTTTCTTTTTAGTTCTCAATGGTACACAGAGATACGAACTAAAATTAAATGCTTATTTTTAGAAGCAGAAGACTTTTCTACCTTTAATCCCTGAAAGACTCCAGTGCATTTTGCTCATCTGAGCCAGGGGCGAGCAGAATGTATTTCCTTTAACCCTTCACCTGTTTTTTTGATAAAATGGTGATATTTCAATTCTTTTCATCAAAGAACACTTTGCAGGGTGTTGAATTAGGTTTTTTAAACAAGCTTTGGCCACTTACTGAGCTTACATTTTGATGTCTGTATTAATACATATGTGTGGGTCTCATTTGCAGATTCTGACTAGTTACCATCTGGCAGATACTTGAGTGTTCCTAAGTTAGTTATTTTTTGAGAAAGCTGAAATATTCTTCCTGCATAAACATTCTCTGCCTGTCAAATAGTGAGTCCAAGTATCTTCTAAATATGCAGTACTGAAGGTTTGGAGGGGGAGTCTTTAGTTTAACAGAGAACACTTTGTACACCAGTATATATTTGTATTTGTATTTATATTGAGGGCCAGGTCTCATGCTTTCCTTGCATGAGACTAAAGAGATATGTGTTCCATTTTGTATATTCAGATCTTCCATTTCATGAGTTACAGTTTTCTTAATGTTAATGTTAGCGTTGGTTTTAAATTTTTAGCATCCCCCAGAGTGATACAATAGAGCAATGCTTACCACAAGCATTAAAAAGATGTCATTGATACAACTGACTTGGCAATATATGTTAATTTGGGCTCATTTTTATCATTTATTCTGCAAAAGCAAGTTACAGTTCTCTTCATGTAATTACTTTTCAATTTTTATCAAACAACGTTGTATTGCAATATTTTGTATTTTCTTTACAGAAGGGTCCCTGATACTTTATTTAACAGTCAAATTTGTTGGTTTGGGTTGAGAATCAGCTCACAGATGAAGAAAACAGACATTTAGGTGTCTCATGGGAGGGTCTTCCCAAACAGTCAGTACAGATCTGTCTTCTGTTCAGTGGAGAGGTCTGAAGATATTTGAGCTGGTCCCCACTCTGGTTGCAGAAAGGGACAGGTTTCCTTCAGCCCTGTGTGAGATGTGTTTGATACCTCACTTCTGACACTAAACCATGTGTTCATGAGCAACTGAGTCAAGTTTCATTTGCCTTATTGCCTGTGGCAGAAACTTACTCCCCAAGTTCTTAGGCAGACACTTCAATTTAAGTCTTTGCTGTGCAGATTTAGGACATTCCTGCTGGCAGCCTGAGATGTCCAAAGTGTGGATACGAAGCTGTGAGCTTTGCCCAAGTGAACAGTAGGGTATAGAAATGTGTTTAGGTGATTCAATCTAGTCATAGGCATATTGAACAGAGTAATGGAATAACCATACTTTTCTTTTGACCAGCTTGTTTTCTATGTAAAAATAAAAAATTCTAAGATTTTGATTTTTAGCTCATTTGCTCCCTCTAGCCAAATTTGTTCATCGGCAAAAGCATCAGTCAAGCACAATATGAAGAAAATTTTGAAGAGCAGGCTCCAAACCTTTGTAAGTACATAAATGACCCACTGACAGACATTGACTTTTTACATAAATGGGTAAAGAAAAAATTCTTTTTCACTTACATGTTAATCTTCATTAGATACTGGGTTTCATTCATATATCTTTTTTGTGCAGATTAAAACAATATTTTACTTAACAAAAATCAATCCATGGAAGTACTGGAAATAAGGAAGTAAAGAAGAATACTAATATAGATTCAAAATTTACTGTATAAAGTGCCTTTTGCAAATCTACAATTGAACAGAACATGAATTACAATGTGCTCAGCATATTAACCACCATATCCAGAAAAATATTCTTAAATTGTCTAGTGATATTTCTGATAAAATACTTTATAACAATATTTTAATAGGCAAGAAAAGTAGCACACTCCCTATGTGTATCATTTATTTATGGTTCTTTTCCCACTTATTTATTTGATAAAATACAGTCAGTGAGTGTTGGGCAGCCAATCACAGCCCATGCCAGCATTAACACTCTTTGACAATCATGTTGCAATCAATGAGCCCTCACTGCTAGACAGAAATACACATAAATCCTCAGATTCAAGTTTCTTATTTGAACATTAATAAAAAATGTTTTAATATTGTAGAAAAGAATACAAAAGAGGAACATGAGCTTATTGTTTAGAAGACCTTGGATTTAATTTTCTTTAAAAAGAACAAGTAAAAGTAGTTTGGTCCAATTTTGTAATTGTTCCTGTCCTTTTACTGTACATCAAAATTATCAGTAATGTATTACTAATTGAATTACAGAATGAGGTCCAAATTCAACAAAGCAACAACAGCAGCTGTGAGGTACACTAGCTGCTCTCAGGGCCAGCTTTGAGGGAGGTTTTCATCATGAGTGTGATATGGACTGCTGGTCTGAGTATCAGTGTGTCATAAACTGGTTAGAGAGTATAGCTTTGCACTTCAAAACCTGGAGAAGGTATTTGAAATTTTTGTGAGGACTAGGCATTTAAACTGTATTTAATAGAAATAAATAAACACACAAAGTAGTTTGTTTTTTTTTTTTTTACAAATACTGTTTTTTCTTAGGCAGTTTAGCATTCATAGTTTTAGGTAAGTAACATCATAATTAATACAACATGAATGAGGTATGTTAGTAGATACCAGTGGATGAATGCAAAAAAGTGCAGTTTTCAATTTCTTGACTCATGAAGATTGACCACAAAATACTCGAGCAGTGTAGGATTAGACCCAAATATGCAGTCAGTGCCATTTTTCCGTGTTACTCAGGATAGGCAAATCATGAAGGGATGAGCATACTTTAATTCACAGCAAATTAAGGGAACCTGCTTCATTGTCAGTCTGTGATAGGGTGTGTTAGGAGGCAAAAACATAGTAATCACATTAAATGGAGACTGGCTCAATTTGAAAAAAAAGAAATGTTTTGATGAGTTTGGTAGTCGAGCTCTTAGGCTCCCAAGCAGCTGGTGATGGCCAATCATGATGGGCACTCCAGGTGGCTTCCTGGTGCCCTCTAGGGCCTGTGCCACAAACCTTCATGGTAACTAATTTCAGCATATAACTGGAACAGCAAAAAGAATCCACATTAAGAAGTATGGGAATCTAAATTTCATCTTTCTTCCCCTACATGCAAACAGAGCACACATGGTTGTACTTCTAGACAAAACAAAGTCAGTATTTTAAAAAAAGGACTATTAAGTTACTTTACTTATGTGGGTAGTTGGGAAAGGTGGTGGGTAAAATATTTAGCAAAATTATCCTCCTGTTTATACATAGCACAGTCAAGTGGAGATATGTGGTGGAAAATGTGTCCAGTATATTAACAGCATCTCCTGTGTAATTCAGTATATAAAAAAAATTGTAGAGAATCCTGGAAGGAGAAAAGAATGTGTTCTTACAGCATGAATGATCTCCTAGACATGTGCAGGGACAGGAGAACAGGTGCACTTCTGAATGGGTTTAAACCAACATTAATCATGTGGATGTCTCACAGAATAGGATAGAGAAATGTGAAGCAAAGGAGAAAAGTTCACAGAAAAATACGAGGAGCTGTGAGGCTGAGGAATTTTAAAGAGATGTGAGAGGAAATCAGAATGCAGAAAGCACTGACCAAGTGACAGAAGGTGATATGCAGTTCAAGAATGTTGCGTAGCTTAAATTAAGTGATTAGAAAGCAAAATCAAGGGTTTAGCTTTTTAGAAAGAAATGGAAGATTGTGTCAAGAAAGAAACGGCAAGTTTTTTTTAAAACTTCACAGAGAGCAAAAATGTTCATTTTACTTTTGTTCTTCATTCCTGGATAGTGGTCTGATGGTAGCACCATTAGTTGAAGAAAGACATTCTGCTCCAAAACCAAGTTTAAAATAGGGGATTTTTGTGAGTGTTAAGGAATCTACAATTGCTTCAAATGCAGAGATAGTTTAAAAAAGCACTGGAGACTATAGAGTCTATTTGAAGGATAGTCTATGTTCGTTTTTACAATTAGGTAATGAATCACTGCTTCTGGGAATTTTAAAGTCTTTTTTTTTATTCAGAATTGGGTTGCTAATCATTTAAATCAGCATTTCAAATATACAGTGAAGGTGTAACTTCATTTGAAATATAAAAATGTAATACAAAATCCCTCATTTGAGTTTTCTTAACACCTGCAGTAGAAGTTCATGGAGTATAACAGCTACTTGGGTACAACCATGAATAGATATGAGAAGCTCTTTTCAATTATGAATCTTTCCCCCCATGCAAATGCAGACATAAATAGCTAGGTACAGTTGTAAGGAGCTCTCCTGCTTATTCAGTCTCTAGTCTTCAAATAGGAGACATGATTCAGTCTCATTTGCCCATACATCTGCTTTGTATCCCTTCTGGAACATAAACATGTCCTTCTACCCAAATTGACTGTCCTTGTCTGGAGTTCACTGAAATGTGACAAATCTGGAGCACTTTTTCAAAACTCCATATATGCTTTAGGCTGGTAAAAGCAGTCTCAGGTTCTAAAGAGTTCCCAGAGTGCCACTCTATTGCTTTTTCTTCCCTGCTCTCTGTGTGTCAATGAGATGTGTAGTACTGAGATCTAAAAATGCCATCTAACTGTGCTGGCAGCCACCTAAGGCAGTGGGTATGTGAAATTCTAGAACTACAAAATCATCTCCTCGCTATCTTTTAAAAGTTCTGAGTTGGTGGGAGTACTTTTAGAACACCCAGCTGGATCAGAAAGCCTGTAGAGACGTTTGTAACTTCACTGGAATTCAGATTTTAAAGCTTTCATTGGTGTTAGGGTTCAAAATAGTTTGGCAGCAATACTTAAACTGCCTCACAGCTTTTAGCAGTACAAAGTCAGTTAGTTGTAGATTTTAGTGCTGTAATGCTGAATTATTTAGTGGATCATCAGGGATTTTGATGCAGTTTTTGGTCTCAGCCTCTTACCCAAGGGCACTTGTATTACCACTGTCATGCCTGTGAACTCGCTGTGAAGACACAGGCTGGGGGCAGGCATTGCCTGTCTAGGAAACCTCTTGAGGTTTGTGACTGCATTCTCACTAAAGAAATGCTTCCTAATGTCCACTCTAAACCTCCCTGGCACAACCTTGAACCATCCCCACATGTCCCATCACTGGACACCAGGGAGAAGAGATCAGCACCTGCCTCTCTCCTTTCCCTCGCTGGGAAGCCGCAGAGAGCAATGGGGTTCCCCCTCATATTCCTTTTCTCCAAACTAGACAGGCCCAAAGTCTTCACTGCTCCTCACAGGACATTTCTCCCAGCCCTTTCACCAGCTCCTCTGGACATGTTCAAGGACCTTCACATCCTTCTGAAATGGTGGGGCCCAGAAATGCACACAAGGCTCAAGGGGAGGCCAAGGTTAATGAGAAGATAGTAAGTTATGCCATAAATACCTGAATGCATTTGGGTATGCAAGTGGGTTTTGGTGCACATACATGCAATATTTCCAAAGCTTGATATATATTGGTGAGAAAAACTGACCAACAGTTAAAAGCTGAAAACTATAATATGAACAAAAAAGCTGATATTTCTAAGAAAATAAGTGTTATGTGGCTAGAAAGGTCACATAACTGAAGATGAGAACAGCTATTGCTAAAGACTTGTCCGTAAAATGGACAATGTATCAGTGAAAGAGCTATAAATGGCACCATTAAGGACAAAATAACCAATTTATTGGAAGCAAGGGAAGTGAATGCTATTGTATGACTTTACTCTTAAGTACAAATTGCAGAAACATTAATAGTGAAAATCCTTGGGACAAGCACAGCACAACTAGCTGGCCAGGGAGGAGATTGTCCTGCTCTATTCTGTGCTGGTGTGGCCTCACCTCGAGTCCTGTGTGCAGTTTTGGGTGTCAAAATATAATAAAGATATAAAGCTATGGGAGAGTGCCCAAATGAGGGCTGTGAGAATGGGCAGGGACTGGAGGGGAGCTGTGTGAGGAGCAGCTGAGGTCACTTGGTCTGCTCAGCCTGGAGAAGAGGATGCTGAGGGGAATCTGCAGCTTCCTGGTGAGGGAAAACAGAGTGGCAGGCACTGATCTCTTCTCTCTGGTGACCAGTGACAGGGAATGGCCTGAAACTGTGTCAGGGAAGGCTTTGGTTGGATATTGGAGAAAGATTCTTCACTCAGAGGTTGGTTGGGTACTGGATCAGGCTCCAGATAAGTGTCAAGCAGTACTAGATCTGTGGAGTCTTTTGAGTACTAGTACTAGTTCTAGCCTGCATAGATAGGGAAGTGAACAAGAAAAAGTCAAAATATTTTTAAGAGCCAGAGAAAGTGCCCTAAGTTGAAAAACTCATCTTAAATCTTTTGATCATATAGTTTGATATCTCTGTCCAAGTCACAAGAAGCATTCTAGCAACAGTTTACAAAACTTCACTATTGGTTTTCATCCCAGACAAGCTTCTGAGTGGACAGAAACAGCTGGTTGCAATAAACATTTAAATATTTCAAATTGGCTGGCCAACCCTTCATCCTTAGGCTTCACTACAAGGATTACTTCAAGATCTGTGCAGTCATTATTTAATCCATACAGCAAAAGTTGTGATCATCAGCTTCTCTGAGAATTCTGTATTCTCATACAAAACAGCTACAAGAAAAGTTCACTCTTTTCTTCTGTCAAAGAATTTGCCATGAAAAGGCTATTTTCCCTTCAAAACTATGCTGTCTTTACTATTTCCAGCTCTGACATGACATTAGAAGGTAAATGGAGCTGTCTGGGCCAGTAGCCATTTGTTAGTCCCTCCCTGGGCAGTGTCAATGTTTTGTTTCATTTTAAAGGCCTCCATAAATGACAAAATAGACTACAGTGGCTACAAGATGACACCATTATGGGAATGGTTGCTGATTAGAGCATGTTGTCAAAGGAATGATGACATCTTGATCTCCTTCAAGACCTTGGAAGCCCTAATAAAATGAATCCATTAACTGAAGATATTTATTTAATAACAGGGTGGATGACTGTAAGGTAAAGGCTTGACTGCAGGTTCCCGTGTTAAATCACGTTTCTTCGAAATAGACAGTTATCAACTGTGAAAGATTTAATATTCTAAACATGGGAATGCAAGATGTTATGGATAATAAAAATAAATAAATATTGAAATTATAATTTCCCTTGCCACTCAGAACTGGGTGTGTTTGTAAATGAGTGTTTTTAATGACAGCCTGGGCAATGGCACCCTCTGGTGTGCACACAGCATGGCCTGTAAATAGCTAAAGTTGAGTTTGGGACAGAGGTACGTGATCATTCGGGTGACAGATTCTCAAGAATGAGTTTGCTTTCAAGGAGAATTACCAATGTGTCTACAGCAGTAACAACTTCAGTTTATAATTTTAGCTGGAATATTCTCAAATATGTTCTTCTTTCATGTCATAGGATAACACCAGTAATTCACATCATATTTCTGTGCAGTAAGAGTGCAAAAGTCATAGCAGTTATTCAAAAGGCCAAATTATTATTTTGAGTGTACATTAAATACTGCAGTGCACCAAAACAGAAGTGCAGATTTCTCAATTGCATGAGGAATGGCTATGTTGTTTCACCTTTACCTGTTTGACTAAAATACTGTGAGTATAGGTGAATGAATCCAGTTGAAGCTCATTGTGCTCCAAAACTGTGTGTGCATATCTGTCTTGTGTTATCAGAAAAGCTATTGTAAGTTTACAGTACAAAACCTTGGCAAATATAAGAGTAGAATTATTAAGGCTGAAATATGCTGCTTTTATTTTTGGGTTTCGGTTTGGTTTTTTTTACTAGAAGTTATAAAAGTGTTGGAATGAAGGCAATACATCAGAAAAGGTGAGAAATCTTGAAGTCTCCAGTGTAAGCCATGCTGTGTAACCCATCCAACCTCTAGCCCTTTTTTCTTACAACTTAAAAGTTCCTCAGTTTAAGGCAAGCCAAACGCTACCGCTGTGGGCAGATGGTAGCGAGAACATTGCTACAAAACCTGCCACTCAAAGTGTAACAGATGACTGTAGCTACAGAAAATTGTCCCTTTGTTCATTTTGCTAATGAGTGTCCTCATTGCAGCGGGAGCCGGAATAGTTAATGAGCTGCAGTTCCGGGCCGCGCCGGGCGGTGGCGCTGCAGCTCAGGCGGTGCGGGGGGCGCGGGCCGGGGGCGCCTTTGGGCCCCTCCCGTGTCCCGTCCCTGGAGCGGGATCCGGGTCCGCTCTCTGCCCGCTCACGGTCACCCACTGCATTCATTTTAGTGAATATAATTCATTTTCTTGTGTATTTTATGTACAGGTTCTTCTTCGAGCATCTGCTGTCAATGCTCAAACACAGCCAGAGCCGAATACTTAAAATTTTCAGGAGCTATAACAGTTCCCTAAACAGTTATAACAGTTACTTAAAATGGTCTTTTGAAATTCTGAGGTTATTTTGCAGTGGTTTAGAGCTGGCCACTGCCAGAGTAGTGTCAGCTAATTACCTAAATGTCCAATGTGCTGTTTTCTTAACGCTGCTGCTTTCCCTGTGGGTGTTTGGCTGTTGGCAGGATCTGGTAAAAGTTTCCAGTAAAAGCATGCACTCTCACAGTTATCTCAGAGGAATAGTTTTAAATCTGATACTGCAGAAACCCTGCTTAAAATGACATATTGATAAAGTATTTAACTAGAATCTATTGAAAATATTACGTTATTAAAAATAACATTCTTCTTACTCACACTTGGTCTTTATGTAAGCTGCTACTGTTTCTTCAGTACAGGAAGGGAAACCACAAACTAATATGAATTTATTTGTGAAGCACTTGACATTTTATTTACACAATTTCCTATAAAATCAATGAAAACTTTGCGCTCAAAACTTTATGTACACTGGTAGTTTCTTCTGGTCAATTGGAGACAAAATAATGTCTTTTTCAAAGAAAAACAAATAGTTATGAACTATATTTTATCCGTCATTACACTACAGTTTAAGTTTATGTGCCATTTCAAAAACTTGAAATTTAATTTTTAAAGTTCTTTAAGATTTTTTGTTTGGAGTAATTCTTTTTAAAGTTCATATTTTTACCAAGCAATGCAAATAATATCGTGAATTTTCCTTTGCAAGCAAAGGAACTATTGTCTGAGTCTCCTCTTTTGTGTTAATATTTTAAATGGTTTCAGGAGTTAGTTAATATTCTGGTATTACTATAAAGATCTGTGCCAGCTCTGAAAGCTTTTCTATAATTTTAAAAGAAATATGTGGCAGTAAAATCTAGACAGCCATAAGACAATATATTCAAATGTTTTCAATAGCTTTGAAACCAACAAGAAAAAAAGAGTAGCTGTCCCAATAAGCTTCAGTTGCATAAGAAGTCTTTTCCATAATGGACGTGGCAAGATTTAAACAAAGGACACGCATAATAAAAATGTAAATGAGTTTGCTTTACTAAAACTATAACTTTAAAGTCTTTTGTTGCATGTTATCCTGGAACCTTCTTACAAGGTAATCACTGTTTGCATAGAGATTTAAACCGTACTCTTCAATAGCATTAAACCCCTGCACGGTCTATGTGTGACAGGCATGCAAAGCCATGTTAATGTTCAGAATATGAATTGCCTCTGGGTGGCTCCGACACCAAGTGGAAAACCAACTGTGTTGATATCAGAAGGCCTGATGGACTCCATGCGGCTCCCAGCCTGAAAACTTCACCGCCTTGACGTGTGATGTGCTCCTCATGACACTGGCAGCACTGTCACTGCGGAATGACACAAAGGCAACAAGCCCCCCTCCTTGGCCGTGCACTTTGCAACCCCCTGGCGCTGCCTGTCCGCGGTCCCTCCTGCCTGCCTGGTTACGGACGGCGCTCCGTGTGCACGGGGGGAAGTGTGGGTGGAGAGGCCCCAGCTGCCTTCCTGGACACAGCCTCCATAATAAATTGACCTGAATGATGAGGGCACACAAACAGTATGATATGCATTATTCCTGTCAATAAAATGTCCCCATGTGTTATGGGCTTTGTATATAATGTACTGCAGCCTTTCTTCTAGCGGGGACCTATTTAGAGTCTTGACTTTTTTTTTTTCTATTCATATTATGACTCTGTAATAGAATTCAGAAATTATATGATACTGTGATGTATAAGATTACACCAGTGCAGCATATTTAAATCCCTGATTCCTTCCTTATAAATTCAAGGCAGCACAATCTTTCAGGTTGCCGTTGAAGACAATGACCATGCAAAAAAAAAAAAAAAAAGCTTGAAAAAGATAATGAGTCTTTTAAATTGCACAATGAGACTTCTCATCTTGAAAATACTCTGAACATGCTGAGAAAGAAAAACAGTTATTCGGTAAAATTTTAAACTGGTATCAGATCAAGATGATTAGTTTAAAAGCATATAAGAAGTGTCATTCAAGTTGGAATTGTTTGCCCTTCAGAAGTTGTTTCTGGACTGTTGACTCTTTCTGGTATCAAATGCTAATTTTGTATGTATTTGTAGCAAAATTCATACATACTTATTCTAATTCTAATGCATATATTTACATATTTTTAGATTATGACAAAGGAATATTTGCTGTGGCTTTCAAGACTTCTAATATTGCCTAGCAGTGTGGCTAGACTGCTTATTTTGTGACAGATATATACTGTAAAGTTACTGACAGAAAAGTGCCAAATGTAGATAGTTATGTTTTTAAATTATGGTCTACTGTTTTATCTTTAAAATATTAAAACCTACTGTCTCTCTAGAGTAGTTTTTGAACTTCTGAAAAATATACATTTCTTGATATAATTAGTTTTGTGTTTCTGGTAACGTTTATAACAGAATCGGTTTCTCTCAAATAAGCTAGCACTCCTTGTGATACCTGTGCTTTATTATAGTTTTAAAAGAATGTGTTTTTCCAGATGCAATGTACAGTCCTTACATGCAAGACACTTCTCATATATTGCCAGAGTGAAACATTTGATGGAGAACTAGAACCCATGGCAACAGAATCGAATTTGGCTGTTCAGTTTTATTGTTTCCCCAGGTGAGACTCAGTATCACCTTCAATAGTGGTGAGATTGATTTGATACAGACAGCACTCCTCATTCCTGTTTCTCATCAGATCCCAGGGGGACTCTTATCCTGTGGTAGTTTTATATGAGACACAAAGAACCACCTGCTAAAACACTTTGTACTGGGTGTGAGGAGCAGCAAGGGTGTCCAGAATCAGAATTAATGGAAAGCTGTGGGCACTCAGTCACACTTGAACTTACTTCTCCATATCTCCATGCCCAGGCAGCAGAGCAGCAGGGAGGAGCTGTGAATGTCAAGGGCAGCAGGGAAGGTCACAGCTCTGCCAGGACCCCCATCCCAGTGCACTCTGCTGGCTCTGGACACTGACCTGAAGCAAACATTTTGAATGCATTAATGTAGGCACGTGATTCCAAGGGTTTCCTCTTTCCCCTCTTGTTTTCAGATGAGCAAGTTCAAACAATGCAATTAAAAATGAAAGAGATGAGCAAGTGCTTCAAAGAGTTCAAAGTAATTTTAACTTCTGCAAGGGACACTCTTGGCAGAGCAGTAACAGTCCAGGAGTGTAGGCAGTGTACAGTCCAAATGGTGTTAGAAAGCTGACTTTAACTTGACTTATGTTACATTTTGGGTCATGGTACCCATTGCAGAGTGATAATAAGTTGATATTCCTTGAATAAAAATTACTTTAAAAACCTGGATCTTCTAAACCTCAATAAGCTACAGTAAAAGGATTGAACACTTTAATTTCAAAAGTGACACAATCAGTAAGGTTTTGAAGGCAAGAAAAGATTTGTATTGGTGAATAGCTAGAAACTTCAAAAAAGACTATTTATAGTTTTTGTAACCTATGACTTGTTCAATATTCCACTAAAAGAATATTTATAGTTTTTGTAACCTATGACTTGTTCAATATTCCTGAACAGAGCTGTTAGTATATCTGAATTGTTATTGATATGCTAGCTGAGCAAAACACTATCTGAACAAGGTGTAAAAGCCAACTTTTAAAGAAAACTTAAAATGCTAATATTTATTAATTAACAATTGATCTCAGTAAAAATTGACAGCACTCAATGTTTTTCTGGTATAATATCTAGATATCTACCCAGTGGACTTCCTTTCTTATGATATTTCTCAAAGGACTCTTTTGTACAGTGTATAGTTCTCATTCTGAAGATTAGGAAATAGACACTAGAAATTAGGACTTCCTTCTGTGATACGTTTCCAAAATGTTTTGTAGATTATTCACTTCTCTGTGATGAAACATAAGGGAAATAGTGGTACTTCTATATTTGAATTCCACTATTACTAAGTTCTCATGCAAATTCGTATTTTTCAAGTATAGATAAATTGTTGTGGTGGCTGAGGCACTGGATTTCTAAAATCAGCCCTTTTGTTGCCTTTTATTCTACCTTGGATAAATATCCCTGTGACCATATTTCCCACTCCTAAAAGAGTGATACCTCTTTATCTTTACAGGAGCATTGAAAGGGTAAATTCATTAGGATTTTGTACATGAAATACAAAATCAGAATTGGAATAGTAATTGGTTGATCTAATGCACTAGTCTGTCAAAGGAGGAATGTGTCTTCTGTAAGCTTTTATCTTCTTTCTGTGGCAGCACTCAGGAATCCTGCTTAGGTTTGAAGACTCGTGCTCCAAAGAAAAGGCCACTCATCTGTTCCTATACCAAGTTCCTTCTTACTTCATTTCTAAAGTTCAAAGAGTGGTTTTAAAGAACATTTTTTCACCCTTTCACTCACAGGAAATTTTTCCTGAAACTTACTGTCTGGTTTTTTTCCCTTCATCTCCATACAGTGGAGGGCATTGTCTAATATTTAGTATCTTCCCACAGATGCCACCTCAGTCTGTGGTTTTGAGCAGCAGCACAGGTACTCTTTTCTGTGGGCCACTCATGGGATCTGCAAGCACATATCTGTGTAAATTTGAACCACACACCTTCCTCCCTATGGCCTCCAGCACAGCTGCCTGCACAGGAGGCCCTTCAGGGTCAAGGCACAGCCTGTCAGGGTTGGTGATGTGCTGGGAGAAATCTTTGGGGCAGTCCTCCTAATTCTGATCATAAATCTAGTTATGTTTCAATTCTCAAAAGAAAAACTACAATTCTCAAAGATTAACTACATATCCTTTGAATTATGTCCTCCAGATAGCCAGAATGTGCATAAATTCTTCTTTGATGAAAAAAGTTTTGATTTTAAAAAAGAGGAGCTGGGCATGAAGGCACACACTGCTGCAGTACCCAGCAGTTGGACATTTTATTCCAGAAAGGGAATTCACAAAGTTGATACAGTGTTCACAGTATAAGGAAAGATAACAGTTAAAAATTAGATTCAAAGCAGACACAGCTGGTCATAAGTAGCAATGAAACCTGTTGGAAGCACTCGGACCAGCTAGAAATTACTGATTGGTTTTTCACAGGTGGGACTTAGAGTCTTGGTCTTCCTCCTGTGCCCAGGCAGCCAAGCTGTGCACTGTCTGAGAGCATTATCTCTCTCATCCTAATCATAATTTCTCTCATCCTAAGAGCATGATAAGAGATGGAAAGGACTGAGT
>WBNQ01042895.1:0-13746 GCA_013401375.1 Spizella passerina | reverse complement strand
GCTTGTGCACTGAGTTGCTGGTGACCAGACTGTGACATCCTGTGCTGTGACTCTGTACGGATGTTGTATCAAAGATGGAGGGGAATCTCTTATGCTAAAGAAATAATGTTCTAAAGCTGTCTTCAAGGTTTTCAATCTAAGCTATAGGGGAAAAATATTGACATGCAAACTTTCATTGGCAAAAAAGTTCTTTTTTTTTTTCTGTAATCAAATATGCTAACTGATGCTAATCTTTTAGCCCTTTAGNAAATGTAGAGCGACACAAGAATTGAGATGCAATTATTTAGCATTTGTGGGGAACGGAGATGGTTTATTTGGTATGTCAAGTACTGACTCCCTAGAGAGAGAGAAACCACTCACTGAAATGTCTAAACTTTCTCAATGTGTTGGTACGGTGGCAGCATTAAATAGATAGCTTTTATAGCCATCGTGTGTGCAATTTTTGCAGAATCTTATGCTATTTCTGATCAACACTTTCAGGAGTCTTTGGGTTAAGACAATGGCAAACAGATTCATAATTAGCAAAAAAATCCCCCAAAAAACCAACAAACCCCAAATAATTTAATTCAGGGAATAGATTAGGCAGTGCTGTGCGTTTATAATGCTTAGACTTAAGGAATTAACTGAACATAAAAATGTATTTTTAAAAGGCCTAGGGTGTTAACATTTGTAAGTAGAGCATTTTATTTACTTTATAGTATACTTATATACTATATACTTAGAGAGTCCAAAAAAATTAGTTTGTTGTTTCTTAATATTAGTCTCTCTTGAGTCCTCCCTGTGTTCTGTGAAATTTGCTCTTCAAATGCTAGAATCTGCGATATGCAGTGGCTGTTTGAACCATATCCTTCAAAAGAGCAAAGATTTGCAAGACAGTGCTCTTGGTTCCCTAGGCCAGTGGGGAAGACATTTGGATAAAGATATTATGCTTCAGGCTGAGGTCAAAGTAAATTTTGCTCTATTACCAATACCAATGTTTATATCCATACTCCAAATCTATCTGTTTATTATTAATCACAGCTATCAGTCTATTTGGGAAGTGGCAGAATCCCAAGTCTGGCTGTGAGGCTGTAGAAGGCAGGAGTGAGAATATTGAACCAATAGTTGGTATTTTTAACGGAGCACAAGGGACCTGTGGGTGCTCCGGCGGTGCTGTGCTGCATGTGCCACACCCTGCCCAATTTCAGGAGCAAGTGGGAAGGAACCTGCTCTTATTCCCAGGCACTCTGTTAACCTAAAAAGTGCACCTGGCTCACCATTGTGGTATTGGAGTTTAAGCTCATGTTCATTTGGTCCTCACACCCGACCCAGGGCCTTTCCTAAGCATCACAGGCTGGTTTGTTTAAAAATTGAGAGTTTGAAGCCCTGTGGCCAACAGACAGTGAGTAGGATGGGCGCACTATGTCTGTGGTTTATCTTCTCTGCTTTTCTTGCTACCTCTTGGCTGGAGACTTGATGTAACTTGTTAAATTATGCACATCAGTGTAGGAGAGTTCCTTCTTCCCAGAAGTGCTGGCTGCACTTGGCTATCTTGATGCTGGAGGTGAGGTTAAAAAAGGCACTAGAATGAGACCAAACTCTAGTGGCAGCTCTTGGTTGGAACAGAGACTGTCAGTATTAAAGCTCCCTAGCCCTTCTTAGGCTGGTCCTCAGACCACTGGAGTAAGACTGTATTATTATGTTAGCTGATACTTCAGGAGGATGAGACCCCAACCCTGGACTCCTTATCTATCAACTATGAATTATGTATTAAAATCTAGAATAGAAATTGTTATAAATTAATAAATACAGCTGGTTTCTCTGAACCAGGAACAGTTCTCTTTGTTCTTTTTTATCTGTGTAAATACATCTTGCTGGAGAACACTAAGTGTAGCAACAAGGTGAGCATGTTTGTTTGCTTTGATATCTTATTGCAGCTTCTTTTATTGCATCTTGAATTTAACCCCTCTCCTTGAAGTTCATGTTTCTCTACATGTAGTATTAATTAACAACAACACTCTACAAAATTAATATATATTTTGAAGTTCTTAAGTACTTATGTGGAGTTCCTACCCCATGTGAAATTTTGGGGAATTTTTTACTTGCTGGTGAGCCGCTAAACCCTGTACTATAGCTGTGTGGTTGGAAAGTTTTGAGAAGAACCTAAGTGTCTTCTGAAAGGCAGGAAGCATAAGACCACTTGAAAAATCTTGTTAATCCTTGTCCTGCTGCTTGCTTCCACTTGTGACAAGTCTGCAGTTTAAAACAGTTTCTCCTTGGGACAGCTGCTTTCATTCGTAGTCAATTTAATTCATCTGGGTACAGCTTTTGATGCCATATACTTTGAGCTCTGATGCAGTATCTCTTTGATACTGTCTTTTTGTTCCTGTGGTTTATGTAAGAAATTAATCTGCTTTACAATTCAGTAAATTTATTAAGTAACCCAAGAAAAGATATTGTTTTGCAGAATTTTGTTTTTATCTTGTGTTTTTCTTAACAATGTTTGCAATATAACTTCTGGTTTTTGCACTTGTCAGTTGGTAAAAGAAAAGATATTTTCCTAAATTATATTTTCCTGTGTATTGCACTGTTTGCTATTCAAAATGATTTTTTTTAGTAGTTTGAGATCTTTATTCTTTCTGTAATGTAGGCCTAGGGCATTCTTTCCTTGCTTCCAGGAGAAATTGCATACATTTGAAATACATCCATTCTTTTTTCTCCCATCCATGCTATTTTTATTTCTTGAACTTTCTTTCTCTCCTGTGTGATTTTAAAGATTACAGCATGCTGAAATGTTGCTGTGCTGTCTCAGTGCACTTCCTTTCTAACATTTCTGCTTTATCCAAGATTTAAAAGTTTAGGTTTTCTTCCACCTTCATCTGCTGAAACCAGAAGTTTCTCCATTAATGATAGCTAAGATACAGCCCTCACTGCACTGACTGGTGGTATAATAACTGTATCAGATTTGTGGTTTTTGACTGAAATGAAATAATTTACTGTTTGGTTTTTAATACTGAATTCGTTGACATTTCTCACAGGCTTCATGTTGTCACAAGCACTCGCAGAACAGAACTCAGTTTTAATTGGCTCAAGGGCTTAGGCATGGTTAAGAAAGAATAAAACTTTATTTCTAACACTAAAAAGTTAATGTTCTTAAAAATCTCTTTACTACAAAATTTAAAATTCTTCTACTGACAGACTATTATACTGAGTGGGGAAAAAAAGAATCAAATAATATTTGATTTTGTTGAAAAAAAAATAAAGGTAGTAATGGGAGCTCCTTGTCTGTCTCATTTAAATACCACCCACACCACTCCCATTTTATTATCTTTTTAATTCTCTGTGGAATAATGTCTGTAACCACAGATGAAGTGTGAAAACTAAACTTTGGTTAATATGTATATTATCATATTGCTATGATAATATACATATGGCATTCCTGGATCTATTTGTATATTTCTTGTTCATTTGGCACCAGCACTAGATGCATTACTCTGTACACAAATACGGTTCTGAATCTTTTTCTGCAACCTTAGGAATCCTGTCACTTGATATATCGTGGAAGCTGCTTTCTAATCATCTGAATAAATCTTTGACCTGTGGCTAACCTCACCTTCTGCTCTCACCCTTCTTTTTCAACAGTTTTAGAACTTGTACCTCAAAATTTTCTTCAAAATGTTTTGCAGGTTTGTAACTGTGGAGATCAATTGAGGTCATATTCCAGAGGAACAATTATTATCTTTAAAATGATAAACAAGCACCAAGTTCTAGTTTGCACCTGTTTCAAGGCCACATGCAAGTTCTTATAATTTATTGACCTGTGAAAGCTTCTTCAGCCACTTAGCTTAAGTACCTCCAATAGAATGTTATGTGTTCACCTTGTCCAGTTATTCAAGTGGATGTGCTATGGAAATATCTTGTTCTGAGTGTAGTTCTTCTGTACATTACCATCTCCCTCCAGAGCTGGGGGAGTGGTAGCAATGGCTACCCTGACTATACTGAAGTGTGTTTCTGCCCTAATCTGTCATTCCCTTTCCCATCTTGCTTATGGTACAGGAGAACTGGCAACACAGGGAATATCAGGTTCCCGATGCCTCCTGCTGTACAGGTGGGAGGAATTGGAATGATGTGCCATCATGTCTTAAAATGTTTTCCCATGTACTAATTGCTTACAGAAACATTTGTGTAATTTTTTCCTTGCTCTTAATTTTGTTTTTCTTTTTCTTTTTTGTCTCAGTAGCTCTGATGATTTTATGGCCTGAAGAGTTGAATGGATTGAAGCTGGAAGTAACCAGTGTCCTCTCTGCTGCACAGTATTCCAGTGTGTGCAGGAACTGGAAGACAGTAATCTGCATAGTAAAAGAAGACACCATTAATTATGCAGCTATTGCACTGTGAGGAGTGGATAATTCTAGGTTTCAATGGCCTTGAATCATTATAAGGGTTGTGTTTTCCAATGTATTAACTTTTTTTCACTGATCTTGAGAGACACAAGTAAGCACCTGAAGCTGACAGAACTAACCACAAGGATCCTATTGCTTTGCTGCCTTCCTTTGATTCTTATGCATGTGCTTACCATCCTCTTTGCTTGGAGTTTGCTGTTGCCTAAGCTTTTGTCTCTTCCTTCCTCCCATCGTGACTTAGTAGCATGTTCGGTGACAGGTTTCAGTGGTGAAAACATCCTAATGTTAGAAGTGGTAACGTCAGAAAAAATAAAACAGACTGAGGCAGTTCTGCAGTGCAATATAGAAGAATATACTTTCTGGTCTTTTCTGGGAAAATGTCTTGTACTCTTTTTTTCTGACAAAACAAATTTAATTTTTTCAGTGATTATCTTTTCGATTATTATTAATCACGAAGGGATGCGCTGTGTCCTTATTTGAAATCTGCTTGTGGAGCAGGCCGCAGGCAGCAGGCCCACCTTTCTGCAGTGGATCTGAAGTACCTGCAGCGGAGGCATCGCTGCCAGGAGCGCGGGCAGGACCGGGGTGCGCGGCTCCATCCCCGCATCCCTGCCGGAGAGCGTCCCTGCGGGCACTAGATGGCACTCTGGCCTCCGGGATGCGCACAGCCGCCGGACCTGCCGCCCGAGCCCAAGATTAACATCATTTGGATCGGTTCAGTCGGTATTAAATCACTTAGGTTGTTGATGAAACAAAAATTTACATCACAGATGAAAGGCGCTGTTCACTCTGAAGCGTGAGTTCTGCTGCCATGGAGCACTGGGATTCAGGCCGTGCTGCTGCTTCTCTCTTCTCCCTTGTTCCCTTCCTAAATTTTCAGTTTATGTGAGGTGGTTTTCTTCATTACATATATACACAGACACACACTTTTTTTTTTTTTTTTTTTTTTTTTTTTTGTGAGGGGGTGTAAATAGAGTAAGAAAGGAAGTTGAAGGAAAAGTTGTGAGTAAGTCTGAAATTTTATTTGTCCTCATAGCTCAACTAAACCAAAAAGGGCAGGGAACATGCAGCGTATTGCCAAAAGTGTTGTACTCCTCTTGTGATGATAATTTCCAGGGAAACTTGTAAGTGTTCCACTGCAACATGTAGGTATCACTTAATGGTTTCTTTTAAATGCAAAAACAATAATTCAAAAATAGTATATCTCTTTGCAAAAAGATTGCATTTTCAGTTCTGCATTTACCATTTTATTAATAGCCTTCAAATTTCAGTGCCCATTCTATTTTTCTATTTAATAACAGGAATTTTTTTAAAAAAGCCACATCTTAGTTTTCATATTCTTTCTCTTCTAAAAAACTGGTTTCAAAAGCTAATAAAACACTTACTTAATACTACTCTTTTAACACCATGCTACCAAAAAGAGCTTGAAATATGTTTAATTGTATAAATAATGCTTTCAGAACAAACACAAAAATGCATATGTATTGCTTGAAGAGTATTGAACTGTAAAATATTTAGAATAGCATGTGTTGCATGCTTTGTTTTTATTAGTTCCCTGAAAAATGCTCAAGAGTAATTTTTAGATATTTAATAATCAAACAGATATCTGGTGTATTCTACCTCATTTAACCATCCACCCCCTTCTGCATTTTTTTTCTCAACAGTCAATATTGCATCGATATCATCATTAGAAATTTTAACAATCAAATGGATTTGCAGTGCATGCTTATCACGATTAGCAAGCACATGCTGCATATTTCTATTAACAGCACATCAATATCATCATTAGAAAATCAGCAATCAAATGGATCTGTAGAGCAAGCATATGCTGAGCATCATAATATTTAGAATCCAAAAAGGCTTTGCTTAGTATAAATCTATTTCTGCTAGTTTTTTTTTTTCTTATAGAATGGCTATCTAGATGCCATATTTTAATATAAAACCATTAAAATTGTGTTTCTGTAAATATAGTATGATGTGTGCCTCTGCCACAAACTCCAGTAATAGGACATTAGAATTCACAAAGGTATCATAAAAATGTTTATGAAAGACTCCTAGCATATTATGCCTTTCACTTTGCAACAAAAGCTTTGATTTTCCAGGGTAATTTCAGTACTGCATACATACAACTTTTTTACTGCTTTTTCCTGCTTGCCTTTAACTGTGTAAATGACTTTAAAATGCTGTCTCTGTACATATTATTAACTTGTGGTTTAAAGTCTACTATTTAGGAAAAAAACCTGAATAAAAAACAACCCAGTTTACCAAGACCCAAAACTTATTTCTCATGTATTTTATTAGATTTATATAAAGAGTGTAACTTAGTATTAGCATTCTAACATGATGAAAATGTAGTGGCAATAGGCTCTAATTTTGTGCCATATGCTGCAGAATTAATGGCATGCCCCTATCGCTGTAAGATAGGAAACAATTAACTGTTCTCCCACATGCATATATGTATTCCCTCTTTTGATGCTGATCAAGTGCAGGGATACATTGATAATGGAGAGATATCGTAATTGGTAAATTCACTTTTGGATATCCAAGGAGTGTAGAAATTTTTTGCTAAAGAACCAATGGAACCAGTTGCCTCCAGAAATAAGTTTTTTGTATTAGTTTCTAAAGATATTAATTGTAAACATAATGGAGAGATGTGATGCAAGCTGATTTTGTGAATTTTGTAAATAATAGTTACTGCTGAGCAGAATTTTGGCCTTCTATCTTTACTACCTTTGAAACACCCCTTTATTTTTAGGCTTGCTTTAAATACAGTAATATAATAAGGGATGGCAGAGTCCTACTTTAAAGATCCATTTGTTTGGGCAGTAAAAATATAGCCTCTCAACACCCTTAACCAATTACCCGTCTTCCTTTATGCTGTTTATGGCTTGTAGGGTAATGGCTCCAGCAGAGCTAATAGCCAGCTCCAGTCTGGACATCATTGCAGGAGAAGGATTCACTCCTCCTGGAGATGAGTGCTGCAGTGTCCCCAGCCTGTGTGAGGTCTCTGTCAGGGTCAGGCTCCCGACATCCTGCAGTAGGTGAGGACAAGGACACAGCACACACAGCTTAAAGACAGATAGTTTAACCTTGCCTAACATTTCACCTTAGCTACTGCTGTTTTTCATAGCTCCCTTTTCAGAGCTGATATAGTAGCTTTATGGGTGTGGAAGCATGATTTTTATCTTGGCGTTGGTTTAAGGATAATCAGGTCATCTGTAGGAAAAAGCCTGAACTCTGACTCTCGTCATTTAGAACCAATGATCTCCCCAGCCTATCTGCCTTGACTGTGTATTTCAGCAATTTGATGATGTCAATTTATATGAAAATGAGTATTATACTTTTTCTTAATTTCATGTCCACTGTTTGCTGCATTAAATAAGTTACTCTGCATGGTAATTGTATGTTCTGGATTTCCTTCTGATGCATCTGCACCTCATGGGAGCCAGTCACATGGCAGCTTCACAGAGATTTTATATTTTTATATGTTTTATGCCATCAAATTGTGTCCCCTCTGCCTCTATCCCATGCAGGGGTCATGAACCTTAGGTTCACTAAGAGCATAAGCCAGGGCTAGATAAGGAAAAGCTTTCTGGAAGCTTGCATGGATAGTGCAAGCACAAACAGAAACTGCTGACAACTAAGCTTTCCTGTCAGGTAGTTATGCTCAGCTAATGCAATAATAATTTGCACAGAACAATAAGTTGTATTGCTGTATATAATATTCTTTTTTCTAATGACTCATTATCCTAGGATGATGAGGAGATGAGTAGAATGTAAGTGTATTAAAACATAATTGCTTTTCTATTCAAACAAAAGCATACAGGGTACATATTGTGACAAATGCCTAATGAATACAAGTGGAGCTTTTTTGTTCTCTGTCAGTTTATGGCAATGCCTGCCATAAGTGCCTGTTTAAGATCTTAATTGCTTTTAATTTTAACAGTTACCTGATAGTTGCTTTTTGTTGAAGAATTGTTGAAGAAAAGACAATGCTGCTCTCTGCAAATAGGAGGTTGTTTAAAAACTAAGAGTGTCAACTTCTATGATTCAAGTTGAGCAATTATGAGATTAATTTTGCATAGCTCCAACTACAGTACCATAAATAATTGTGTAACTATTGCCCCAAAGCAGTTTCTTTCAATCCATGGGTAGAAAAAATGCCCTAAAAATACCTTTGAAAATATTTGAGAGGAAAAACGTTGAACATATAAATGTTAAACATGTAACAATTTGCCTCCCATAAATGTATTAACACCAGACTTGAATAAGAAACTGTGAGAGTTAAAGACAACCTTATGCAAGCACTTACGTTCACTTCCCATGATCATTGGTAAAGTCCCAAACTTACATTGAGCTGGCTAATTTTTCTCTTCAGGTGACTCTAGTCCTGGGTAGTCCCTTCCATGAATACATTTGAATTTGGAAGATGCCAAGACAGAATTTCCTTCCACTTACAGAATCAATGTCCCTTTTCTGTTGATGACAAATGCCTTGGCTGTAAATTTGAGTCTTCATTTATCATCGTCTCAACCAGAACCACCTTTGTATGTGGTATCTTTAACTTTGTGTCTATCCTTCCTCTAACCACTGGAGTCCTTCCCAAATGGGTCAGTGGGTATCAAAACAGTGCCTGTGCATTGTAGCAATAAGTGAACCAAGTGTGAATCACCCCCTGTGTTTTTTTTACTGGGAAAATTCATTTTCGATAGCTCTGTCTCATGACTAATTTTGCCAGGGCCATCATCATGACATCCATGACAGAGAGTGTGGTTAAACTGCCTTGAGAGCCAAATCAAGGCAACTCGCCTTTTTACTCCTCTCAGGAGACCAGAAGGCCATGGTAAAGGCAGAATGACAAATATGTACACATTCAACTGCACCAAGGTGGGCTGCTGTGCAGGCACCAGGCAACAGGGCTTTGTGCCTCAGCATCCCCTGGAGTGTGGGGTGTTTCTATGCTTGCAGCACTCAGACTGAATGTGCCATCTCTGACAAAGTGTTATCATGAGATGTTTGAATATACTTTCTGTTTAAACCCAGAGGAAAATAAGATCTGTTTTACTAACGCTAAATGTAATGATATATGACTTGTGTAGAGCAGCCAAAACCTGGCACTTTGTTTTTTCATGCTGTTTTAAATGTTTGCAAAAGTTGTATTTTTTTGCTTCTTAATTAAGGCTCAACTTTATGAAAGCCATGATATACTTCTTGAGGACTGTGGTGCTTGAGAAGAGTGCTCTTTCCAAGTGGTACCTCTTTTTTTCTAGTTTCCCTGCAAACAAATGAGTGAGCCAATACTCAGTGTATGTGATGGCCAGATATGCTGCTGTGGTGCTACAGAAGTACAAGATGCTCACATATAATCTGGCTCCTCTGAGACAGTGCTCAGACTTCTACTTTCTTCTTTTTGCTTGCCATCTTGATATCAAGTCCAGAGCTGGAAAAAAGGTTGTTCAGACACACAGAGTTTACATATCACTCTCATGCCTCTTTGCCTGCTGGATGATCTGCTCCTGGGATGCAGTTCCAGCTGTGCAGCTTTCTACTTTCAGAGGTTCTCCAGCTAAGAGCTGCAGGGCAGTCTCAAAGCATCTCTTTTTGTGGTTATGGAAGTGCTCCTACTCTGCACAGACTTGGCTTTAATGTTGTGATGTTGCTGGCTTCCCTTGTGCGTCCCTGCCGTGGTGGTGAGGGAGGGGTTACGCAAACACAGGGGAACCTCACCTGCCAAGCACCTGAGAGATCTCTGCTGTCCAGACCAGGGCCTGTGCCCAAGCTGGCAGAGTGGCTGGAAAGCAACACTAGAAAGGTACTATTGGGTCTAAAATCCAAACCAATCCAATAATATTGGATCCATGATGAGAAACTAAGATTATTGGATGGAACAAAGGACATATTTGAGCTTGGATCAAAGGTCATGCAATTGCCAGAAACTCTTACAGAGATATCTCAGTGCTTAGAGTGGCAAAACAGAGCATGAGACCAGAAAAATTTGTTTCCTGCTATTAAACAAGATTCCTCCTATATGCCCAGTGATCTGAAATCTGTTCTTAGGACTTTGCATCTTCACAATTGAGATGAATTATTCTCAAAGTGTTGCCATTCCAGCTTAGCTTTTGAGTTTTGTTGTCTGGTGGTTTATTTTTTTTTATCAAATTTTATTGGGGAGAATTTTTTTTTTTTGTTTTATTCATGTGGAGGCTTCTGCAAGCAGCTTAAAACTGGGGAGGAGCTGTTCTTTGTCTCACTTTTTTTTTGCTAGGAAAAGGTGAGAGACTGAATGAGGAGAAGGGAGGAAGTGGCATGTGAATCATGCCAGCCTGGCAAATTTGTAANGAAACACACTACTGTTGCTGGAATATGAATTACTTTTTAACAAGTGACTTGGAACAGTGTTATGTTGTGTTCCCCAAACGTGAAGAAATTTCTTACTTTGTGTGAGGTTCGGCAGAAATAATGTGTAGTTATTTTTAAGCAGTGAGGTAAATGATAAGACACATGATGCTTTTATAGATGTCAAAATTTCAAGAGGTCAACTTTTTTTTTAAACTGTTTTTCATACAAAGTAAAATATTTTTGATCACGCATACATTGCCAAAGTTTTGGTAAAATTTGACCCAGAAATTTTTTTTATTATTTTGTGATGTGTTTGCTTTGCTTGATTCTTACATAGATCTCTGTTTTGCAATGAGGTCTCATATGTCAAGGAAAACAGTATTTGTTTCGATAACATCTACCTAAAATAAAAGAAATTAAAGTACATTCTGATTTATGTCCATATTTATATGCAATATTCAGGGATGAAATTCCCCAAAACTGATGTATTTTACTTTTCATTGCTTTTAAAAAAATGTGCCACTTTTTCTTTTAATTACTACATTTAAGCAGATACCTACTTTATTACCAAAGTGCTAGAAAATGTATTGCAGTCTGAGATTACACACTACTCTATCTGAAGGAAATAATTTTCTGTAAAATCTTAATGCAACTGCATTAATTTTACTCATTGCTTTATTCTATGTCCATATTGGCAGCCATTGGGGAAGTATTCTTCAAGCGTAGACAGCATGGAAAGAAGGAAAACAAACACCCTAAATAATTTAAACCCATTCACAGCTTGTAGTCTTCTCTTCCCCTTTCTCCTTTTATAAAGGTTTTTCTTAGATTACTCACATACTGAAGAGGAATGGTGTTGTGAACAGATATTATCACAAGATAATACCAGGCTAAACTGGTAGCAGAGAATGGGTTGTGATTAGGTAGAGAAGTGTTCCTATTTTTCATGCATAGCTCTGTTTGTAACCTCTGTTTTCACATCTGGCTCTATACTTGGAGAAGGTTTTGTTAATTTCGTACTTTTAGTATTCTGTCAGATTTTTTTTATTTTTTTCCTTCTGTTCCATTATTGCAGACTTTTCCTTTTTTAGCTATTGCTGTAACTCAGTCAGTGGGAGGAGTGAACTTCATATTGTGCACTAGATGTTTGGATTTATATTTGAGACCTTTAAAACTCAATATTTCAGGCTACAAGGCCCTCTTTTCAGTGTCTATGGGTGCATTTAATTTGAAGCTTACCTCTTAGGTTTCTGTTCTTTGAAGCATTCCCCACGCACCGAGTTTTTTCCTGCTTTTCAGATTAATTTTCTCACTTGAGTGTTACATTCCTCAAAGCCAAAGCAAGTTGTCTGCTTATTTTGTTCACAGGTTTTCCACAGGTCCACGAATGTTGCATATTGTAGGATTTTCATGTTACCTCTCCTTCATATAAATGGCTAAGCATGGCTTATAGCTGGGAATTGAATTCAGAGAGAGCATAGAAAATAGCAGTCCAATCTATGCAAAGTATATCCTGAATCTACAGCTGCTCACCTATTTGTGTCCTGTCTGCCTTCCCCATGGATGCTTGTTCAGTTGTAGTTCACAAGCACTGCTTCTGCTTTCTTGCTGGGTGGCATCACTTCATAAATATTTCTGTGTCTTGCCTATGGTCCCAGCACCCTGGATTTCCAATGTTTGGAAAGCACTTGCTGAGAAGTCATTTGGCATATTATCAAATGACTGCAGCCCAGCAATAAGGTATTGGTGGAATTTTTAATATGAAGTTGGCAGGTCTCATGTCTCAACCCAGGCATTTATTTCTTTTTCCCTAGTTGGTTTATTTCCTTAAAAGAAAAAAAAAAGAAAAACCAGGAAGTATTTGCAGAAGTGAATTAGTAATTTCATACAAAAGAGTAATTATTGTTCCTTTTGAAATTCTGAAAAAGTTCTCTACAGAGTGTTTTCCAGTTTAGTTTTCAGGTTAACCTTAGTGGGGAAATTCGGTGCTGTTCTCTGCATGGCTGATTTAAAGAAGATGCCATTATCCTTTCAGCCTAGAAGCTAAAGTTCTATGAAGCACAGACTACAGTGAAAACAAAGTCATGAGCCAAAGAGCTCTGCTTTTCCAGGAGTAGACTTCACCTCACCTGGCCAAGAATTAATCTGGTTCTACTCATCCTGGTATTTTAAAGATGCCCCCAGATAATAATCTCTTAGTTCTTTTATCTGAAGCTCTTATTTTACATAAGTGCTCCTGTAACCTTTGGCAGTGGATTGGTAGAGTAACAGTGAAGGTGACTGTGAAGCCTGGTGGTGAGGGTGCTCCCTTGCCAGGAAAGTCACCTTGTGTCCAAGTCCTGTTTCTAGACAGGACTTCATTTATTTAGGCTAGCAACATGTTAGCAATGCCTAGTTGCACAGTTGTGTTATATCAGGCCAAAAAGGCTTTTACAAGCCAAAGCTCAAGTAATATAAAACCAATTTTCAAAATAAAAGGCTGCCTAAAA
Organism: Spizella passerina; assembly: GCA_013401375.1. Lineage (NCBI taxonomy): Eukaryota > Metazoa > Chordata > Aves > Passeriformes > Passerellidae > Spizella > Spizella passerina. Next base: position 536 of record WBNQ01042895.1, on the reverse strand, counting down.
TGTGTGTACCTTCTATGGTGGGTGACTGTGTTAACAGCATTTGTTTCTTTGCTCTCTGGAAGGCCATCTGCTATAAAAGCACAAATATGCACAATATTAGACAACTAATTTATGGCAGACAATAAGAGCTTGCTAAGGCAAGACAGAAATACAGAAGGAGGTAAAGTAAGAGAAAATTTAGTCATCTTTGCCGCTAAATAGCATACTATTAAGAAAGGCTGTATGCTGCATGTAAATAAATGTTTGTCTTCCAGGAGATGTGAAGTAGAGTCTCCTGTTGTACCCTTAACAGGCTGGGCACCCAAATTGACTTTAGCTGATTCCCAAGCATATTCACATTAAATGGGTATTTGTAAAGTTTTTATTCTATTCTGAAGGGTGAATATATAATGTCTGATTTACTGTTTGCACTGAACTGTCATATCTGCAAGGGGAGGTATTTTTTAGCTATTTGTGTTTATAAAATATTTATGATTTAAGCTGTAATAGTAGCTAGAGAAAAAAGCCTGCAAGCACCCGCCCTTTTCTCCCCTCAC
>WBNQ01042894.1:0-11452 GCA_013401375.1 Spizella passerina | reverse complement strand
GATTAACGAAGAAATAGGGTGAATATTAATCATGGAGCCAACATCTGATGGGAACACTGATGGAATAGTGGTCCCACTGGAAGTTGTTAGGAGTTGATTTTTGTGCCCCAGGGCGGTAGTTTTAAACCAGGACTTGTGATGGAAGAGAGGTTGCTTGTAATGCATTAAACAGGCCATTGTGGAAAACCTGCCTTCAGCCTCACCCTGCCCTGACTCCTGAGGGCAGAACCCAGGTCTGTGTGCACCTGCATTCCCCAAACACCCCAAACTGGAAAGGTCCAACCTTTAAATAGCAGCAGAACAGAAACAGGACATCTTCCTTTTCCCTTGCTGAGCTGCAGGAGCCCTCACCACCTCAGGTTAATCAAGAAATGCTGATGCTGCTGGTTCTCAGCAACTTTTCTGTTGCTCAGCACCCTTGTACCAGACCAGGAGAAAGAGGAGAGTCTGAGACAGCTTCCCTAGCTGGGTAATTCAGGTTTGAATTACAGGTTTGGATTTTTATGGCTATTTGCAACCTGCTCCAAACCTCTTGGAAGGCAAAAGGAGTCACAGCTACACCATGAAGTGGTGTGGGCCTAACCTAGGCTGGAATTTCCTGTATCTCAGATTAAAAACTGCACTTCCAACGAATGCCACAAAAGGGACTTCTATCCAAAGGGACTTCAGCATCTATCCAAAAAGTTCTGTTGGTGTTGTTCCAAAGGGGTTTTATTTGGGGGAGGAGGGATATGAAAAAGAAAGGAGGGCTGTACTCGGATCTGGTAATCAATTCTGTTAATTCTGTCGAAGTCAGCAGAATTACCAAGTTTCTCAGGGACAGCTCTTTGGGTTCCCTGTGGTGCTCCCTCCTCCGAGCTCTACCAGTAATCCAAAGGATGCAGAATCACAGCACACATCCCCTTTCCTGAACTTTGCTCCACAAATTCATCCATACCATAGCTCCTAGGGGGAAAATACCACATGCCCAGCAGCTTTGTGTATAGACGAGGTAATTTTTTCTTAATTTTAAAAGTACAGAAAGCTTTCATACTTGCAGCAAAAGGTTAGGCAGAGAATGGGCTGGTTATGCATGTTATACATGCATTTTTCTAGATTTAGGCTGAGATCTTTCACCTCCCAGCAATAACTGCTTTCCCAAAATGGAAATGTGTCTGCTCATGGGATGCAGCTTGGCTACCATGTGTCTCACAATCTGAAGGAAAAGGCAAAGCTGTGCCCTTGATTTCAGCTCTAGGAGTGCAGTTGGCTACAGAGCAACAAGTCACAGAGAATCCCAAAGGCACAAAGCAGAAATCCTCCCAAGTGCACTGAGGCCAGAAGCAGCTGAGCAACACAAGTTTAATCCTCAGTGCTGCATTTTATCCAGAACATTGGGCCTTCAACAACCCAGAAACCTTCAGGTGCATTTTCACAGTTAGTTAATGCAGTTCCAGGGCTGGGGATTTGCAGATGTGCAGATTATCTGCCTGGGAGCAAACCCGTGGCCCCTGCTCCTGTTTTTGCCTTGCAGTTCACAGGGTGTCCCTGTCAGGGATTGCTGCTTTCCTGCACAGCAGCTGCTTGTGGCAGCAGCCACAGAGGGGATGGCTCAGGCAGCTCTACCCTGACATCCTTACAGAAGTAGGGGCTGCCTTGCAGAGGGTGAGATGCTCTGCAGCTCCCCTGCATAAATAACTTGTTAATGCATCTGTCATTTCAGGTGTCAGAGCAGAGACAAGGTCAAGCTTGGAGAGAAATCAGCCTGCTCCATCCTTGACCCATCATTCATCACTGCATTTGCCCACAGCCAAACAGCCCAGCTGGTTAACAGGGAAAATACCTTGGCTGAGCTCTAAAAGGGTCCTGTTTCTGCTGTGGAGAAGTTTATTAATAATACCCTGCAGAAAGCAGCAGGAGTTTTGATGGACAGCATTGCGTGGGCATTTTTCAATGGAGAAGTTAAAATCCTGCACTGTGCACCCAGTCCCAGGGCTGGGGGAGACAAGAGGTTAATTCTGCAGACAGCAAACAGTGGCTGTAAGTTATTAGGGATTCACAGTGCTGGGGATATATGAGCTTTGCCTTCACCTTCCCTCATGGATGAAGTACAAGCCATCCTGGCTGTGTTAACACTGCCATGCCATGCTGGTGCCCCCTCACATCACCAGGCAGTAATTAGCACTGATCTCACAGGATAAGCATTGGTTATTAAAATACACACCTGAATTCATGCTCATTCATTTAAATTTCAGCTACCTTTACAGGAAAGATTCCTAGTTCTGAAGGAAAAAGAAAACTTTAAAAGGTGAAGCTTTGTCCTTAAGGCAAAAAATTATGTGTTTTAATCACTCTTATGAATTGCTGGCATTTGTGTGAGGATTTGGAGTTTTGGAAGGGTGAGGTGGGAAGAAGGAATATATGATTTCTCCCCTGAATGCAGGATAGACAGTGAAAAATTAGGAAGAGTTGACCTCTGAGGTTCATTGGTGAGGTGGTTGCAGCTACTTTGTGATGGCTTCAGTGTGCTCACAGCCTCAATAAATCTTGTCACAGCAGTAAGTGCAGAATGTGGGACACACACACATTTGGTACAGAACCAGACTGACCTCTGACTCCTTTCAGCTGAGAAAGCCACACCTGCAACATTTTAAAAAATTCTGATTTTTATACACACAGACATCAGTTTATGGGCTCAGACACACAGACAAATTCCCACAGTCTAAAAAAGTTTCCAGCTCCCACCTAAGCTGTGGTAAATTGTCGCTCTAGAATACAAAATAAAGCAATGCAGACACTGGATTCTCCAAGGTAAAAAAGAGAGAAAGTTAAATTCTGACTCCAACATTTATAGATTTCCAAAAGTGACAGTGAATTGGAGGGTGACAGTGCCACCTCTCCAATGACACTGGACAAACCAACAGTCCATCAAATTGCTCCTCCTCCATGAAAGAATGCAAAACAATCTGTTATTTACATGAAGTGCATGAGAAAGTTCCTTACAAGAATGGAAACATCAGAAGGCTCAAAAACTTAAACCACCAGGGTGCCAGTAAATGTCTCTGTAGGATAAGTGTGGCAGTGCAAGAATTCTCCACTCAGCTCAGCTTCCCATCAGTGTGAGCTGAATGCAGCTGTGGAGCTGAGGCAGCCCCGAGGCTCTGCCAAGGAGCACTGAGCAGTGCCTGTGTTGGTGCCCTGTGGCAGGAGCAGGCTGAGGTGTGATGGATTACACTGGGGTCACACACAGAGTGTTATCTCCGACCCTGCTCCTGGGCATGGCAAGATTGAAATGAATTTTTTGGCCTTTCTGCAGCTGCTGATCAGCTGGCACCTTTCAGGGGCACTGCACTCTGGTGTGCACCGTGGTGAAAGCTGGCTGCAAAGTTGGTTCTTTAGCTCACCATGCTTTTTTCTCAAAGATTTTACCTTCATTTATGTGCATCAGTTGTATCATGCCAGTGTTCCAAGAGCCACAGCATTTTGAGAGGCAAGGTGACCACATCCTGCAACCACTGATGTACTCACAGGTTCAAGCAGCTTCCCAAATTATCAATAACTGCTATGCCTACTTAAATAAAATAGCCTTAAGATTGCCAAAGTGGTGAGATTTTCAGTGAAATATATGAGATCCAAAAAGTCCTGTGGGCAGTGTTGGCTGAGGTGTGTGCCCATCACCTTTGAGATCCAAGGCTGCACAAAAAGCCCCTCAGTTTAAGGAACGAGTCTCTCTTGCCCTGCAGCATTTGTTGCCCCAAATCCTACAGCATTCCTCAGCTCAGTTCCCATCATCTCTCTCTCTCAGTGCCAACTCAGCAGCTCCATTAGCCCCTCGTTTGTTTGCTGGGAAATGTGCTCCTCTGCTTTGTTTCTTTGGACCTAACATTATTTTTATTTTTTTGCCTCTTTCCTCCCTCCACGGGGTGACAGCTATTTTATCACCTACAACAAGAAATGCTGAGCCTGTTGTGCAGGCAAAACATTTGCAAAGGGGCAGGGGGTACACAGAAAGCAGTAGGAAATTGATAAGGGCTGTAAAGTAGCTTTATAAAAATGCAGACAAGCCTGTTCAGGGCACAGAGCACCTGCACCTCTGCCCCCGGCAGCGCTTCCTTCAGATGCTCCTATTGTTTTCATTACTATTTGTGACTCCATCATTAATAAATTACTTTTTTTTTTCTCCTGTTGGCTCCAGCCACCAAGGGAGCCAGCAGGTGCACCACTTTTACAATTAGCCCTCTGTAATGCATGGTTGGCAAGAAAAGTTGTCCACGAGCTGCAGAGTTTTACAGACTGGAATTCTGCTTGATGGCCACAGCTCTTGGAGCAATTAGAGAAGAATGTGCAGGAAAGCACCTTAAAGCATCTGCTCATCTGGCCAAAAACTTCCACAGAGAGGCTAAATCCAAAACTTTGAGTCCTGCTCATGAAGCTGGGACAGAGGGACAATGCAGGACAATGAGAGCAAGCTGTGGCTTTTAAAAAGCATAATTTCTACCACATATTTCCTGTTTTGATTGCCCTGCAGTACATGGTTCAGATAAAACAGAAGAGAGGTGGGACTGAAAGGTTGGTGAAATTGGGCTGACTTTGGTTTGAGAAGGGGCAGTAGAGCAGCAAACCCAAAAAGTTGCTTATTTCCATCTCTGCAATTCAAGTCTGCTCACACCAGGGCTCTGCTCTGCCACAGCAGAACTGTTCTCCTCAATCATGCTGGGAAAATTATGGATATACTGAATTCCTTTCCTCAGTTGGTATGACTTTCTAAATACCATAATATTTGCATTTCCCTAAAGGATGGTGCAGTGTTTAAACAGCAGCTAAGGGGAACGGGCTGTGGTTGTCTTTGAATGGGTTAGGTCAGGGACTGTAATCTTCTGCAGTGCAGGTTGTTTTATTTCCACTGAGCACTTTTCCCCCATAGGAAAAAAAAACAAACCAAAACCAACAACAAAAAACAAAAAATGCCAAACAAACAAAAAATCCACAAACAAAGGAACAAACAAAAAACAGGAAAAGAAAATGCAGAGGAAAGAACATAAATTATTTGATAATGCCTAAACAACATTAACAGAAATGAGAAATCCAAGGAAGAGTAACTTACCACAGATTTCAAAGCCAGAGAAGTTGTGTGTCTACTTCTGGCAGTTTTCCCTCAGTGCTTGTGAGCTTGGGTGTTTCCCACAGTTGTGAGGACAAAGCTTGCTGGCATCTCTGTTAGACACAACCAGCTGAAACACATACCAGGGGCAGAGGGAAGCAGGAAAACAGATATTAAAGATGGCAAATGTCAAAAACCTCCAAAATCAGGGCTTGCACAGGGCTGGCCCCATTGACTCTGCTGTGCTGCCCTTGAGAGCCCAGGATGCTCCAGAGAGGAGGAATGAGGCCTGCAGCAGGCACATGTGGTAAAATCTGCTGCAGAACAGCCTAGAGACTGAATCAAGCTTTAATTCACAAGCCCCATTCAAAATCCCTTTCTGTGAAAGGCAGAACTTGATATTTTATTAATCATTTCCAAAGTAGCATCCAATTTGAATGGGCCAAATTTTTAAAAATGCAACTTTTCCCTTCTAACTTTGCACAATGGCAAAAGCAGGAACTTTTCAAAAGACTATCCTGAGAGATCTGGAAATTACCATGAATTCAGCACAGCAACACCTGAGACAAGAAAGCCCTCAGTGCAAATGATTTGGTGTAGAGGTCCAAATCTCTGGTGAAAATCTTAATAACTACACAATCAGGTCATTCTTTGTGACCCAACAAGCGCTCAGTCTTAAATAGAGTAAAATAATTCTGACAGGAGAGGCTGCAGAGTTGAGCCAGTAGCTCTTATATCGAGTTTAATGGATGGAGACAGCATGGGAGCACTTTGGGAGAGGGGTCCCACCTGTGCCCCCTCACCAAACCCACATCACTCAGTTCACATTCAGTGTTGGTTTTGTACCTTCCTGATAAAAAGCTCATTGTGGTGAAAAAGGCAAAATTTCTCATGATCCAGGAGCCTCTCAAGAAGGTGAATTTAAGGCAGGATCAGTTAGAAAAGTGTTTTAATAGGAAATTAAATTAACACGACTCAGAGGCACAAAATAGGATGTTTTCTGTGTAGCTGAGGTGTGTCCTCACTGCAATCCAGCTGTCATGATCATGGCCTGCCTGTGACATCATGATGATTTTCCTGTTCTCTGCAATTCCAGGGCAAATTGGCAATGAAAGACAAATTTCCTATTACAGATTTTGGTCTGAGGTCCATAGCACCAAGGTGGCAGCTCCCACCTGCACTGAGTCCATCCTGATCACTGTGTCCCTCAAAATGATAACAGCCTGAAATTGCTTGCAATACTCTCTACTTCAACATGTGATTTATAACAACATGCAACCTTATTCAAGTGCTCAAGGCAGATTCTCCTGGCCAGAATTTTCTAATTCATGCTCTTAAAAAAACCCCAAAAAATAAAGAATATTAATCCAAGAGGGAGGAGAAAATCACAGTGCAGTTGGATACAATAGAGGAGACAACCATAAAAAAAAAAAAAAGAAAATAAGAAAGCTAAACAAAAAACAATAAATACAAAACTGAAAATTAGAAAATGAAGTGCGATGGAATAATGGTGTGAAAAAGTCAGAGGAATTGAAGTCAGAGCATAGTTTAATTTCAGCTTCAAAATCAGTTCTTGATATAGACAGAATGAGTCAGCTGGCCCTGATCCTGGGCAATTTGATGTCTATACAGCTTTGTTGAAGTTTGCTAAATCAATCACACCTCAAAAACTCTGTTTTCCCTATTTAGAGCCCACGGGGATGTTTTCCCTTTTCTCCCTCCTCGTTTGCAGAATTACCAAGGCTTCCTTTGTGCGTTTGCTTTGCCTGGCTGTGAGCAGGAGCCCTGCCCAGCCCAGGGCTGTGTCAGAGGTGATGTCCAGGGGTGCAGCCCCTCTCTCTGCCCCGTCCCAGCTCACTCCAGGCACTCCCTGCCATATGCCTTGCTGAGGCCACATATTGTCAAACCATTAGATTTTCTCCTGCAACCAAAACACAGAGCCCCTGAGCTCCTTCCCTTTACTTGACCTGAACTATAGGTGCTGCTCGCAGTAAACTCAATCACTGTCCTTTCTCAGGCTGCTGTTAAACCTTGGCTCTAAGCAGCCAAGGAATTAATCTCTGGTGCCCAACCCCTCTGAGCCCCAGCGAGCTCTACAGCAGCTCTGCACAACCTTTGATCCCCATCTGCATGGCTGCATCCATAAACAAAAGCACCTTGTGGAGTCCAGTGAACACAGCTGGTCCCTCACTAACATCAGCTGAAGAAAAAGAAAAAAAGGAAAAGAAAAAGGAAAAAAGGAGGAAAAGGAAAAAAAAGGGGGGAAAGGGAAAAAAGAGGGGGAAAGGAAAAATAAGGGGGGAAAGGAAAAAAGAGGGAAAAGGAAAAAAAAAGGGGGAAAGGCAAAAGAAGGGGGGAAGGGAAGGGAAGGGAAGGGAAGGGAAGGGAAGGGAAGGGAAGGGAAGGGAAGGGAAGGAAAGGAAAGGAAAGGAAAGGAAAGGAAAGGAAAGGAAAGGAAAGGAAAGGAAAGGAAAGGAAAGGAAAGGAAAGGAAAGGAAAGGAAAGGAAAGGAAAGGAAAGGAAAAAGGCAGAGCATGAAGCCTTTTAGCTTGGAAGTTTTATGTTCTGCTGTCAAATCTTAACCTTAGATTTAACACAAAACAGAAAAAACCAACAACGAGAAATTAAATCAGAACATCCTATCTCTGATCTGCCTTTTCTGGGGTTCACATATATATTCACACTGTAATGGGTGAAAAACATTGCATTCTCCACTTGCCAGCTCCTGTGTTATTGAGTGAGACACTGCCACACATCCCTCTCCTCTGCATATCTGGGATGCATGTCACTCTGGCAGGATTGCTTGTTCCTGGAGAGGGACTAAATCATTACACGTTTGTTAATCCATCATTCATCCTGACAGCCTGTGCTGCTTGCTGACAGCTCCGGGCAGAGGACAGCCACCAAACCCTGGTGAGCTTCACATTCAAATTCCAGTTAAAGCATCAGCATTTCAGGCAGGTTAGGTCTGCCTCTGGAAGTTTTATTTTAATGATAGTGAGCAGGATTGCTGCAGCATAAACCGCTCTCCAGACTGCCGAGGACCAAACAGATGGGAAAAGCATTCATGTGAAAGAGATCCATGTAAAAATAAGTTGGGCACAAAAGAGGTATTCTTATCAATTTAAAGGTGAGGAATAGAGATTGGAAGTAATAAATGAGTTTTCTTGAGGGGTTGCAGAATACTTACAAGTAAGAACTGAGCATCAAATCTTAATCTACTTCCCAATCCCTTTTCTGCTAAAACTTGAAAAAGTGCAAGAGAAATCATCCCCTCATGCTCTGCCACATGGGAGAGCAAAGCTGGCTGCATCCCTCTGAAAAACCCCACCTTCAGGTGGGCAGAATTCATCTCTGATAAGGTCTGGACTCACACACCAGTGCAGGCTGGCTTAGCACAGCTGATGGGGCACTTTGGGACTCAAACAAGCTGATGGTTTTTTCTAAATGCAAACAATAGGCAATCTCCTTCTGTTTTATAACACTCTTTTCTTCTCCATATAAGCCGTTCAGCAGTCAGCAATTGACTGTTTTTCAATTTTAGTAATAATCAGCTTATCTTTTATAACTTTCAGAAGTTCTCAAGAGACTCTCCCCTCTCACTGAGCACGAACACACAAACACTTGACTTGGCATTTGCCACAAGTAAGGAGACAAAAGCCCACACTATGGGGGCGGGAAAAATCTTTGGAAACCTCATAAAATATATCCCCTTGGAGAGCCCCAGACCCTTCTGCTTCTCCCCCCTCCAATTTTCATCCTCCTCTGTTGTGCTGGGGACTGAGTCAATGGCATATATGGTTGTGCTCTGACCCTGGGCGTGCAGGGGTGTAGCAGCACAAACAATAACTGAATTATACCAATTTTTCCAAGTTCAGTATCAGTTGTGCATACAAGGAAAAGTTAAAAATCCTCCTCCTCCAAAGTTAAAAATCCTCTATCTGTTCTGGAAGACCCCAGACAGGGAGCTCCCTGCCTTATCCCTGCACAGCAGCAGGGCTCCAGCAGAAACTCAGCTGCAGAAAGGAGTTCTCAACCTCAAGGGCAGCTGTCAAGCCCAGAAGGGAAAACACACATGAGATCACCAGCAAAACTATTTGGACAGTGCTGCTATCAAGCCTTTTAAAGAGCAGCCCTCAGTTAATTCCTTTTAGAAGTCTTTGTTCCAGCATCTCCTTTCTCACAGCCCCAGCCAGGAGCATGAGGAGACAGGATCCTTCCCATGGAAGAATTGCTGTCCACAGCTACTCCTGCTCAATAAGCTTTGTCACAGACTTGAGACTATTTTTGGAAGCTTTAAAAATATCTAAGGGGCACCTTTCTTTTTTACTCAGACACAGCATCTTTTTATGTTTAATAGAGAGATTTAAAAAAAAATATTTCTGCTTAGCATCAACACGCTTTTCTATTAAAAATAAAACAGCTGAGCTAGCAAGAAGATTTGGGCAGGAGGAAATTCTATTTATAGAAACTTTTACAACAGTTATCACATGCTGATAAGGATCGTTGGTAACCACAGGCTCCAGTAAGGGTGGTGTGGGGATGAACCCGATACGAGAGGAGCCAAGGCAGCAGCAAGAGGAGACAAACAGCTCTGGGTCATGCCCTGGAGGGGACAGCAGCTTCTTCTCTGCAAGGGGGGACAGGAGCAACCCTGGACAGGACACTCAGGAGCATTGCAAGTTCTCCTCCAAAGAGAGCAAGCCCAGGAGCTGCACAGGGCACTGTAAATTGCTGCTCTCACACAGCCTCTTTTTGCATTTTATCCACNACTCTGTCACAACTGACTGGAAAAGTATCTGCATTGTGTTTCTTGGTGGTGTGGCTGTGCAGTCAGGGAAAAGAAGAGAAACCTGTGTGCAAAGAGATTTCCTCCAGTGCATCCACTGTTCCTGTCAGACTGAGCCTTCCTCAGTCTGTGCCCAGAAGTAAAGAATAATCAGCATGTCTGAGTTATCAAGATGGGGAGAAATAAAGGGTGAAAAAATGGTCAAATTTTCCTCACCATTATAGGCCCATCAAAAATTACAGCCTTCAAACCATGAACAATAAGAAGGTGGGGGCAGATCTGATTTGAAGCTACAGAGCAGATGCATGGAGATAATAACAGAAGTGAAATAATGGCAGGGGTGTCAGAGGAGTGAGTCAGACCAGCAGGCTTCTCTTCCAAGCCCTGCCACCAGCTTACCACATGACCCTGAACAAGTTCCTTTCTCTGTTTGTGCTGAAAATTTCTCATCTGCAAACCTGTATCTACCTAGCTTGGAAAATGCCTGGGTTTGTAGGTATAAAATATGATATGAACCAAGTGCTGCTGTCACATTGCTACCCCTGGTTCAACATTTCTCTAAAAGAATAATCAAATATCTCTGGTCATCAATGATCAGAAACTTCTGGAAAAGACTAGGTGAAGTCCTGGTTCCTTAAAAACCCTCTTGAAGCAGGGGAAGCAGGATTTTATATCCAAGAAATAAGGCATTTTCACGTCCATCTGTAGTTAAAATAACCTAAATTGAGCCTTGAGATGAACATAATAGATGTGATAGCCTAAGGAGATAGCTTCTAAAATTTTACCTTAATTCTCAAGCATCTCTGTGTTCCCTGAGGAGCTCCCACTGCAAACAGTGATGTAACAAAAAGCAGAGTTTGAGGCATGTCATCCATTGGCAATCAGATAATGGAAGTCTATTTCTTGTAAAAAATAAATCCCTGCTCATGAGACAACCTTACAGAGCCTTATTTGGAAGCAAAGTTGATTTTATAGTAAAACTGAGCTACATTTTTGTTTCAATTCCAAGCAACAGAAAGAGAAGTGAGAAAGAGAAGCAAAGAGGAAGAGACAAGCACCCAAAGAAGATTTTCACAGGAATTACTTTCTCATTTCTGGATTCTTTACAAAGCTGCTCTTTGTTGGGCTCTACCAATTGGAATTTCCCCACAGATGATGGTCAAGGATGTCTTGTAATGGTCCAGGGGTTCTCTCCTCAGGTTTCATGCACCTCTGTAAGAAAGCACAAGAAAACAAGAGAATAATGACTTCAAATTTGCTTATATTCCAGTCAATTTGGTGAAATTAAAACATCCTAGCAATAAAACCAGACTACAGGCAATGTTGGATTCTCCTTTGTCAAAGTCATATTTTCTGAAAAATCCCTTCACCGGGATTTCTTTTCCTAGGAAGCCAAGAGGCATCAAAGAAAAATAAAAACAATAATTATCTGATTTGCTTCTCCTGTGTTTTGCTGCTTTGGAATGTGGTTTGGAGATTGTTTACCAACACGTGGTTTTTTGATTGCTTTCATGTGACTTGTTTTAACTTAATGACCAATCACAAGCTGTGTCGGGAGAAAGTCACAAGTTTTCGTTATTATC
>WBNQ01042892.1:0-11716 GCA_013401375.1 Spizella passerina | reverse complement strand
TATTATTTATTCTATATTATTTTATGCATAAAATATATAATAAATATGCAGCAAGGTAATACAATAGAAATAAATATGTAAAAAGTGTTTTAAAATATATATATATAAAAAATGTTTCCACAATACCAAATGTGCTCTTGGCTGAATGCCAATCTTTGCTTCATTGTCTTTATCTCTTATTGTCCTTTATTAAGCTTTTAAATTGTTACAAGAGGGTTAAAAAACGGGGTTAAACCCCTGTTTTTCCCAGCTGGATCCTCTGACCTGGGATAGGGACGGGTGCTGTGCCCACAGGTCACGGTGCCCACCCCAAATGGTGCCAGAACATTCTGGATTTGGCTGTGATTTATGGGCTTGGTGAGGAGCTTGTCCAGTCATCCCGAAATAATAAATAAAATCCACACTGTCATCCCAAAATAATAAATAAAACTCACAGCCGGCGCTGACAGCAGATAGGATCAGCAATATCAGGAGAGGGAAAATTACTGAGGGTCCTCGAGAGAAAAATGAGGAGAGAGAGGGAAAAGTTGGGGAAGGGAAAAAGGGAAAAGTTGGGGAAAGGAAAAAGAGAAAAGTTTGGGAAAGGAAAAGTCAGGAGACACATAATTTTCGCGGTGATTTTTTCCTTCCAGACAGGTGGATCCCACCCCTTGTCCCTGGATCCCATTCTTTGTCCCTAAATCCCATTCCTTGTCCCTAAATCCAGCTCCTCACCCCTGGATGCACCTTCCCTCCTGCTGGGGGTTGATTGGGCTGGGAATAGCCTGGAATATCGGGATCCCTTTGGAATACAACCGCCTTTCAATACCTTCCCACCCAAACTCTTTCAGAACTCCACAGTCCCCCTGCCCCTGGCACCCTCCAGGACCCCAGGCTCCCATCCCATCCCATCCCATCCCATCCCATCCCATCCATCCCAGCCCAGCCCAGCCCAGTCCAGCCCGGGAAGGGGAGCTCGGGAGCGGTGCCAGCTCCTGTCACCGGCGGTGCCACATCGCTGTGACAGCGGCGACACCAGCGCGGGGAGGGGGCGGGCACAGCCGGGCAGGGCTGGAAAATCCCGTGGAAAATGAACATTGCTGTGACTTCCAGCGCCTCGGCAGTGCCAGGAGGGGTTGGGCGCACCAGTGACACCAGTAGCCATGCTGGGCTGCTGTGCCAACCCCTTTTCCCTCCTTTCTCACCCCAATTTGCTTCAATCCTCACCCGCTGCTTGCTCCCTGAAACTCCAGCCACCCTTTGGGAGGGGCAGGAACCAGAGCAGGTTTAAATCCGAGCTCAGAGATTCTCAAAGGGCAAAACCATAAGTCAAACCAAGAATCTTAATGGTATTTTTTTGTTTGTGTGTGTGTGTGTGTGTGTTTTCTTCTGTTTTATCTTCTTTTTGTTGTTAGCAACCCAACTACTGGAGCTTTAAGGTCAGTATTTTGGATTTTTCCTGCTTTCTCTCTGAAATGCATGTGCTTAGCTGTGGCTCTGGAGGGGGGTGGGAGCCCAGGGTGGGATTTTTTTGGATGAGGATTCCTGAGCTGAAGTCGTTTGGTCTCAGCTCAGTTGAAGCTGAGGGTGGTGAGGGAGAATTTTGGGGTTTGGGGCGAGTTGTGAGTTGTTCTGTGAGGCCTCATTCTGAGCGTTCACCCCACGGCCAAATCCTGCTGCTCTGGAGTTATTTCTGAGACAGAATTCTGGGAAAAGGATGGGAAAAGGCCGGTTCTGGATGGGATTGGAAGCTCAGAGTGGCTGCTCCCAGCAGGGATACAGGGATTGCTCTGGTTTCCAACCTCCTCGTCCTCCTCTTCCTCCTCCGCCTCCTAGCCCAGGGACTCCCCAGCTGCCCTTCAAGGTCGCCGCCTTGCCGGGTGACCTTGGCGCGTTGTCCCCGGTGGCTTCACTCGTCCCGTGGAAAAAAACCCAAAAAACCCAGGGAATGTGAGGCCGGGAAATGCGGGACACGAAAATTTGTCCTGAGTTTTCATTCCCGGAGTGAAACGGGGGTGCAGCCGCGGCTCCGGGAGGTTCAGCCGGCCCCGGGTCCCACGGGGCATTCCCGGCACTGTCAGGGGAGGGAAGGCCCAAAGTCCTCACTTTTTTTATCTTTTTGCCGGATTTTTTATCTTTTACCCCGATTTTTTTGCTACTAAGAAATAAGAATATAAGAAATAAAACAGGGCTGAACTTTAGGACCTTCCCGGCGCTTTGAGGGGAGGGAAGGCAAAAAATCCTCACTTTCAAAATATTTTCCCGATTTTTTGCGCCCTTCCCCCGGGATGTGCCCTCGATCTGCCACCCCTGTGCCACTGTCACCTCCGCGCCACTGTCACGCTGCTGCCAGCCCAGGCTCTAGGCAGATTCCCGATTCTCCAGGACACACCAGTCTGTCTCCAGGACATCCCCGTCTGTCTCCAGTACATCCTAATCCTCCCCGCACTTTTCCATCCCCTCATTCCCGCCCACCCTGCCCGAAAATCCCGGCCAGGGCCATCCAAAGGCTCGCGGTGTTTTTGGGACATCCAGGGTCACATCCAAGGGGCGAAAATCCCGCGGGGAAGTTCAGTGGAGAGGGCCGGGGGCTCCCGCCGCGCTGATGCGAGGGGTGGGGTGGAATTTGGATTCCCGGAGGAACGGGAAGATCCAAAGGCTTGGCAGAGCTCCTTTGGAGCCGGGACTTTAAAGGAACATCAAAGGCAGCCGAGTAAAAGATCCAGAAGGGCAAAAACCGGCGGGGGACACACAAAGGACGCGTTTGACTTTAAAACGAGAGTCAGGAGCGGCTTTATCCGCTCCGCGCTCCCGCTCCGGCCTCGGGACCGCGGCTGCGGCTTCCCGGGATCCCCGCGCCTCCTGCGGGAAGCCATTTCCACCTCGGCGGCGCTCGGCCAGCCGCAGTGAGAGGCAGGAGATGAGTATTTACTCGCAGGAGATGAGCAAATAGCAGGCAGCGAGTCCGGGGCTGCTGTAATGCCGCTGCTCCCGCTCCCGCCGGCCCCGGCTCGGCCGCGCTCCTGCGGGCCGCAGGGGCGTTGTTCCGGTGGTTGTTCCCGGTGGTTGTTCCCGGTGGTTGTTCCCGGTGGTTGTTGCCGGTGGTTGTTCCCCGTGGGTTGTCCCCTGTGGTTGTTCCCCGTGGGTTGTTCCTGGTGGGTTGTTCCCGGTGGGTTGTTCCCGGTGGTTGTTCCCGATGGTTGTTGCCGGTGGTTGTTCCCTGTGGTTGTTCCCGGTGGGAAGGGGGATTTGGGGTGCATAACCAGTGGGTTTGAGGCTGCTCCGACCTCCTCGCTGTGGTTTTTGGGGTCCTTGCTGGTTTGGCGGCATCGCTGGGAGACGCTGCCCGTTGTTGTCCATCGATCCCGGGGCTATCGCTATTTATGGATGGGTTGGGTTGGAAAAGCGATTAAAGCTCTCCCGATCCCAATCCCCTGCCACTGGCGAGGGTGGCGCCCACCCCATCAGGGTGCTGGGAACGGGAGAGGGATCCTCAGCGCAGGAACGGGGAAACTGAGGCACGGCGGGAATGGACGGGGTTGGGGAAGGTGTGGGGCGAGCAGCAGCGTCAATATTCATGAGGCTGCAGAGGATCCAGGCTTTTAAATATTCATCAGCACGCAGAGCCTCTGCTGCCAGCAGGAAAATCGGGGAGAGGGGACGAGCAGCCCCCTTTTTCCTTTCCTCTTTCCCTTCCTTTTCCTTTTTCCTTTCCTTTTCTGTTCTTTCCTTTCCTTTTTCCTTTCCTTTTCTTTTCTTTTTTCCTTTTCCCTTTTTCCTTTCCTTTTCCCTTTCCCCTTTCCCCTTTCCCCTTTCCCCTTTCCCCTTTCCCCTTTCCCTCTCCAGGGACAGAGGGGCGGCTTTACCTCAGGGACATCCAGGTGCTGTCACCCGCAGAGTGTCGGGGGTTTCTGGGATCGGGATCAGGGGTTGGGAATGGCCGATCACGGAGCCCATCCCAGGGCAGGGAGTCCCGCTCACCCCGGAGGGGGCGGCCCCTTCCTTTAGTCAAGGGGTCCGGTTTAAAAACCCTAATCCGATTTGAACGCTAATCCTGTTAACATTGAGATCGGGATTAATTCTGCCTTAATCGGGATAATCCTGACAAAATGTTCAGCATTAGACGTGGGATGAGTTATTGCTGCCGGCAGCGGCAACGATTTTAATTTGGGGGCGGGGGAAGAGGGCAGGGGGCTGGGAGGGCGGCGCTGGAGAGGCCACAACCCCTTGGATGGGGGACACTCCTGAAAAAACCCTTTGGGTGGCGCTCAGAGCAGCCCAGGCCTCTAATTTCTACCACTTTTACCCAAATTCCCTCCGATTTTCCCTCCTTTCCCTCCCCAAACCCTTTGGAAGGTGCCCGGAGCACCCTGGGCCTCTCATTTCTTCCCCGTTCTGCCCCAAATTTCCTCCAGTTTTCCCCATTTTTCCTCCCAGCTGGGCATCTCCCGGCTCCTCCGCCTCCAGCGGCAGGAGCTGGGATGTTGGAATTCCTTCCCGAGTGGAATCCGTCGCTCCTGGCTGGTGCAGCTGAGCGAAAAGGCGGAGCGGAGGGGTTGGGTTTCACCGGCCGGGATCAGGTGTCCGAGCGGGGCGGCGCCACAGCCGGGAATGTCGGGCACTAGGATGCGGCTGGGACCTGGGGGAGGACAGCCAGGCTCGGGATGCTGAATTCCCCTTGGGAATGCTGGGTTCTGCTCAGGGATGATCTATTCCAATTGGGAATTATAGTTTCTCATAAGGGATGCTGGTTTTTGTTCAGGGATGCCAGTGTTTGTTTGAGGACACTGCATCCCAGTTGGGAAAGCCGGGTTCTGGTCAGGGATGTTCTATTCCATTTGGGAATGCTGGGTTCTGGCCAGGGATGCTCTATTTGAATTGGGAATGATGGTTTATCATCAGGGATGCTGGTTTCTGGTCAGGGATGTTCTATTCCAATCAGGTATGCCCACCCCATGGATCCCATCCCACCCCACGGATCCATCCCAGGGCTCAGCACCAGATGGGGTCTGGGCGGGACTCCAGGATTAAGGATGAGAGGGGGATCAGCAGGGATTAATCCTGATCCGTGTCCAGCCAGGGGCCGGAGCCTCGGTAAATAACCGTGCCCGGGGTGGTGCCAGCTGTGCCAGCTGTTTTCCAGGGATTTCAAGGCTCCCTCGCCTTTATCCCCATCCTGCCGAGGAGCTGCAGAGGGCAAGGAGCTGCCAGGACCTGCCAGGCCCCGCCAGGGCCATGCCCAGCCGCGCTCCGGAGCACCCTCGGTGCCCATGGGGCGCGAATTTGGGGGCTCTGGGGGCTCCTGGAGGGCGCGGCCCCCACCCCGGAGCTGCCCAGCCCAGCCCGGGAGGCTCCTCCCGGTGACGGGAGGGGAGGGGAGGCTGAGCCCGGGGACAGGCGCCGCCGGTGGCACTGGGACAGCGAGGGTTTGTCCATCCCAGGTGGGTTTTGGGGCTGGTCTTGGCGGCTTTGGGGTGCGAGGGGGTGCGGAGCTCGGGATGGGGTGGGAATTGGAGCTCTGAGTGTCCCGGGGGGTCAAACAGGGACGGAGCCACTTCTCCTCCTGCTGTCCCTGTCATCAGTCATGACCTGGAAGACCGTGGGGTGTGGGATGGACGGAGGGGTCGGGCAGGACCCGGTTTTCCCTAGGGAGGGGTCGGGCAGGACCGGTTTTCCCTAGGGAGGGCTCGGGTACAGCCCTGGCAGCCTGTGGGGCTGGGACAAACCCGGTGTCCCCTCCCCGAGGCCCCTGGCAGGGTCGCAGGGTGGAAATCTGCAGCCGTGGGGTCGCTCCGGGTGCTGTTGGGAGCAGCTGCTCCATCCCGGGACACGATTCATTCTCCACGCACTTTCCCTTGGTTTTTTCCCCTCCTATCTGCTTTGAAGTGACCTGCGGGAGGTCCAGGGCTGCTCCTGTCACCTCTGTCCCTCTCCTGACCCCTCTCGCCCTCTCCATCCGAGGGCGCTCCGCCGCTTTTCCCCATCCCGAGGGGTGACCCCGCTCCTTTCACGGATTCCCAGAAATCCACCGGGTCCTTTGATCCTTCCCTGCTCCTCTCCGAGCATTCCGCCCTCCCAGCTGGGCCGGGGAATGTGGGAGACGGGTGTGGAGGATGAGGATGAGGCAGGAATGAGGAGCATCCTTATCTCCAGGCAGAGATAATGGAGATGCTTCCGCAGGGATGATCGGGGCTTTTTAGGAGCTCAAAGAATCCCTTAATTGTGGCTTTTTTTAGCTCTGGGGAGACAAAAGGAAAAAAAAATCAGACATTTAAAAAAAACCTCCATTTCCCATCCCACCGTTTTTATATAAAAATCCCGGGGACGGGGGAGGGGATGGGGACATTCCTGGCCCTGCTGGAATTGGGGATTTTCCCCCTGCCTCCTCCAGAGGGGATTTTTGGGGTCGGTTTTCCCCAGGACCATCACCACGAGGGCACTGACATGGATCCCAGCTTTGCTCCATCGGGATTCCCGCTGCTCGGGAGGCTCCCGGGGGCTCCATCCGAGCAGGTTTAACCCCGCGGGGAAGCTCTGGGCATCCCGAGCTCGGTGCCCTTTGCCCAGCCCCCTCTGCCCCGAAATTCCACATTTTTCCCGGCGCAGCCTTCCCGTGGCCTTGAGCCGCTTTTGCTGTGGCTGCGCTCCCTCGCTGCCGTTCCAAGCGTTCCCCGCTGGAATTCCCACAGGGACCAGCCGGGAATTCCAGGATCCAGCTCCAGGATGGCCGCTCTGGCGCTGAAATGGGTCATTTCCCAGCGGGGACAGGAGCAGGGGGCGATGACCCCCCCTTCCCTCCCTCCCTTCCCTGCCACCAGCCGTGCGGGCTCGGATCCCGCAGGGAATTTTCTCAGTGGCCACGGGGAATTTGAGGCTGCAGAAGCCCCTGGGGAGGGGTCTGGGTGTGGATAAAAGGGTCACCTGAGGGGCAGGACGGAGAAATGGGGGGGGCACAAGGTTTTTATGGCCACGCTGGGTGTTTTAGGGTGGTCTTTGGGGTTTATCCTGAGCCTTTCCCAGTTGGGAGATGCCCCCTGCATGCCCTGGTGGGGCACGGGTGACAGGGGACATCCAGACTGGCACACCTGGCACCCTGAGGGCAGGGTCAGGACCTCCCAAAACATCTGGAATTCCACAGGGCTGGGCAAAGCTGCACCGAGCTGCACCTTAGGGTGACCATGGGCAGGTCCCCCCTGGGGACCCTGTGCCCATCTGCGGGGTTTCTGTTCCCATCTCGGGGGTTTCTGTGCCCATTTGGGACGGTCCCGTGCCCACAGGGGTGCCCTGAGTTTAGGGAAGGGGGGCAGGAGTGGCTCTGCCCCGGTGCCGGTGACAGTTTTGGGGGTTGGGGACAGCACACTGTGCAGAGCATCAGGGCAGAACGGTCCCTTCAGGGCTAAAAGCCCATTAACTCCCATCTCGCCTGGCTTGGTTGGGTTTTTTGTGGTTTGACGGATTCCATGAATTACCCACAGCGCGGGAGCTTCGGTGCCCGGGGGCAGCTGCAGGGCCGGGAGGGGGCTGGGCTCACCTGGGACAGGGAAATGTCCCTGTCACCCCTGGGGTGGGGATGGGGGCATTTGGGGTGGGGAGTGGAAGGGATGGATGGAACGATGGATTTAGGGCAGGGTGAGATCCCAGAGAGTGGGAACAGGGCAGGGGAAGGCTCCAGGAAGGCAGAGCCAGGCAGAGCTGCAGCCCTGGCTCGGATCCCCACCAGGAGCTTCCCTAAGGATCCATCCCGGGCTGGGATCTGTGTCAGCACCACCCCAACCCCGAGCAGGGTACCCAGAAACCACAGCCTTGAGGGTGGGGAGCCCCAAAATCCCCCCTTTCCAGCCCAAAACCACCCCCACGAGGGGTCAGAGCTGCATCCCATGGCCCTGGGGATGGGAGCAAGGAATGTTTCCCTCCATCCCTGCATCCCTTCCTGGCTGTGAGGCTCTGCCAGGGCTCTTTGTGCTCCAACAACAACAACCCAGCCCAGCAGTCAATTTTCCAGCAATTAACTACAGGCAAGAACATTTCAAGTCTTCCCAAACCCCGCCTCGTAGGATTAATTAAATCTTCCAATTAATGTCTCATTTAAATGGCGATGATGGCTGTTATCATTTCATATTGATTTCTTTCTTTTTTTTTCCTTTTTTCCTCATCTTAAAATAGAGCTGTTGTCCCTTTCCAGCACCGCCTTTTCCACACCCTGGGAGCTGTTTGTTCCCTCTGTTGGCTTTGCCAACCTTCAACAAGTGTCTGGAAAATCCAGGCTTGGGTTTTTGGGGTTATTAACACACAGCCGTGCTGGGAATGGCCACAAATTTGGGGCTATTTGTGGACATTTGTGGGTATTTGTGGATATTTGGGATATTTGTGGATATTTGTAGATATTTATGGATATTCGGGGATATTGGTGATATTTGGGATATTGGAAAATCCACATTTTCCATATCCTTGGTGGGAACTTTCTGGCAGCAGGCTCCTGTGAAATGAGGATCCTGGAAAAGGAAATCCTCCAGGCTCCCAAAGCCATAAACCTTCCCAGTGCTTTGCTTCCAGAAGGATCCGGGCATTTAGGATTCCCGGGAGTGGAGTAATGGATGTGTAACCTCTGGGAGCAGCCAAGGTTATTCCAGCTCTGGCAGCCTCGGCTCCTTCCTGCAGGGTTAAATTCCAGGGATTTGATTCCAGGGTTAAATTCCAGGGGTTTGCCGGTGGGGGAGCCCAGAGGCACTGGGATGGAGCTGGGAAGGTTTAACCCGGAGTGGGTTGGAATTTGGAATGGGGTCTGTGCTGGGAGCAGGACGTGGAGCTGGGGGTGAAACATGTCAGAGCCTGATCTGGGGAGGGAATGTGGGAGGGAGCATCCCTGGATTCGGGATGGAGCATCCCTGGATGAGGATGGAGCATCCCTGGATGAGGATGGAGCATCCATCCCTGGATCCGGGATGGAGCATCCCTGGATGGGGATGGAGCATCCCTGGATGAGGTTGGAGCATCCTTGGATATGGGATAGAACATCCCTGGATGTGGGATGGAGCCCCCTGGGTTTGGGATGGAGCCCCCTGGATGCGGCCCAGCCCCACCCTCGGCACGGGGAGGGATTTTTGGGGGTGTCGCAGGGATATCCCACTCAGCGACCTTCGTGTCTCCCTCCCATCCCAGGACATTCCATGCTCCCACCACCCACTCCAGCCTCTCCATCCCGGCACTGCATTCCCGAGGAAAAGCAGGACCAGCCTCACCCAGGGCTGCTGGGCACCCACCCCTGTCCCCCCTGACCTGTCCCTGTCCCTGTCCCGTTGCAGACCAGGAGCTCCCGGCACTCCCAGGGCTCCCAGCCTGGCCTGGCCGATCAAGCCAAGCTCTCCTTCGCCTCGGCCGAGTCCCTGGAGACCATGTCGGAGGCAGAGCTGCCGCTGGCCTTCAACAGGATGAACCGGTTCCGGCAGAGCCTGCCCCTGTCCCGCTCGGCCAGCCAGACCAAGCTGCGCTCCCCAGGTACCCCGGGAGGCCCCAAAACCTCCACGGTGGATGGTGGGGTTGGTCTCCATCTGCCCAAAATTCCAGACCAAGCTGCTCTTGGCCAGAAGTTCCCCATGTCATTTCTTTGGGTGCCCCAGAGCTCTCTAGGAACACCTTCCTTCACCAGGGCGAGGCTGGGTGGCCAAACATTCTCCAACCCATTTTTTTGGTTGCCCTGGACCCTTCCACCTTCACCAGGGCACTGGTGGGTGTCCAGAGCACCCCCAACCCCTTTTTTTTGGCTGGGAAGACCCTGTGAGCTCCGTGGAGAAGGAGCACGGTCAGAGCTGACTCCGGCATGCCCCCTGTGCTCCCAGGGGTGCTGTTCCTGCAGTTTGGGGATGAGACGAGGCGCGTGCACATCACGCACGAGATCAGCAGCATGGACACCCTGCACGCCCTCATCGTGCACATGTTCCCGCAGAAGCTCACCATGGGCATGCTCAAGTCCCCCAACACCGCCATCCTCATCAAGGACGAGTCCCGCAACGTCTTCTACGAGCTGGAGGATGTCCGGTGAGCAGGGAGGGATCAAATCCCACCCCGGGCTGGTTTCCTGTCCTTTAAATCCATCACAAACCGGGAAATCTGTGGGATTGTCCTGGTTTGAAAAGTCTGCTAAGGAAGGTAGGAGTTTGCCTTAAAATGGAAAATGTAAACCCCCTTCCTCCAGATTGTTATAATTTTAAAATTAAAAAGGTTCTCAGGCAAACTGCCCCACCTCTAACAGATAATAGAACACACTCATATCCTACAACTCAGGAGAGGGATGAATGAAAAAAGGGGGTGGTGGGTGCAGTGCTGGGGTTTTGGGGGTCTGACCAGGTGTTCAGGCTCTGCCTCTGCTTCCAGAGACATCCAGGACAGAAGCATCATTAAAATCTACCGGAAAGAGCCGCTCTACGCCTCGTTCCCAGCCTCACACATCACCAACGGTGACCTGAGGGTGAGAGGGGACGCGGGGACAGCCCAGGGGGTGGCAGGGCCTGGTGGAGTGGGAGCAGTAGGGAGAGAAAGCAGCAGAGGTTGGGAATTGGGAACTGTGTGTGGTTGGGATCCATCCTGCCTGCTGCCAGCGCTGGGTGGGGGCTGACAGCGGGGCTGTAAATATGGTTTGTAGGGGATTAAATCATGAGGATAATTCATTAGAATAAATCATCGGGATAAATCAGCCTGCTGCTAGCTGGGAATCACAGAGTTACAGAATCACAGAGTTTCAGAATCACAGAATCACAGAATCACAGAATCACAGAATCACCAGTCCTTGGTGGGGCGGAGGGCCCAGCAGGGCAGGGCTCGCTCCGTGCTGATCCTCCTGCCCCATTCCACAGCGGGACATGGTCTACACCTCCCGGGAATCCTCTCCCACCCGCCGGCTCAACAACATCTCCCCAGCCTCCCACCTGGCCTCGGGCTCCCCGCCGCCCGTGCTGCAGTCCTCGTCGCCGTCGCGCTCCCGCATGTCCTACAGCGGCGGCCGCCCGCCCTCGTACGCCGGCAGCCCCGTGCACCACGGCGAGCGCCTGTCCAGCCTGCCCCCCGCCCAGGGCGTGTCCCCCAGCCCCAGCGCCATCCTGGAGCGCCGCGACGTCAAACCCGACGAGGACCTGGCGGGCAAGAACGTGGTGCTGGTGAAGAACGAGGGGCTCTACGCGGACCCCTACGGGATGGTGCACGAGGGCCGGCTCAGCATCACCTCCACGCAGTCGCTGGCGGGCATGGGGGACCCCTTTGGCTACTCGGGGGGGCTCTACAAGCGGGGCTCAGTGAGGTCACTCAGCACCTACTCAGCGGCCGCGCTGCAGACGGAACTGGAGGACAGTTTGTACAAGCCCAACGCGCCCATCTACAGTGACACATACGGCCCCGGGCTGGGCTTCCGCATGCCGCCCTCGTCCCCGCAGAAGATGGTGGAGCCCGGGCAGAGCCCGCACAGCCCCTACTCGGGCCCGCCCAGCCGCTCCTCACCTGTCCGTCAGTCCTTCCGCAAGGATTCCTGCTCCTCCGTCTTCATGGACAGCCCCGTGGGCAAAACGCGCAACCCCAGCTCGTCCGGCCCCCCCGAGCTGTTCCCCGGCCCCGCAGAGCGGCCGCTCTCGGGCTTCGGATCGCCCGGACCGGCCAAGGACACGGAGACCAGGTGAGAGGAGGAGGGGTGTGCTTGCACCGGGGGTGCTCCGGGTTGTTCTGGATTTGTGTTTGCACCTGGGATATTCCA